>VUQI01013277.1:57098-72290 GCA_015106735.1 Paratilapia polleni
CGCAACTACTTGCAATCGGTCTCCAAAAGCAAAAAAAAAAAAAAAAAATTCAATAAATCACTGGACAACCACCAGTTTTTACTAGCTGCAAGGAGGTTGCTGTCCTATTTTTACTCTGGCTCTGGCTAAACCAGAAATCTCTTTTGCACATTTTGAAACATTTAAGTTCATATGAAAGTGTTCAAAACATCCCATAAAATTTGCACAGTAAGGACAAACAACTAATAAATATGTATGGATCTATAAAATTTTTAAAAAAATAATATTTTTGGCATTAAACTGGAAGCTTGAATATTAGATTTTGTAATCTAGATCTACTATACATTTTTGGCCTAGAGAAGATTTGGTTCTGTCAAAAACAAAAGCCTTTTTTTGGGGTCAACCTGTTTTTTTGCGGTTTGTTTTCTATGGATCACTTTCACGGCTCGATGGAAGTTAATTTGTGAGCATTCAAAGTAAATAACATAATGCATATAAATAAGAGTGTTTAACTGAAAGTTCCGGTGCATTTTTCTCATCATTACAATTATTCTAAACCAATTACTGTTGCGCAAGAACGTTTTGTTGTTTTAAAACTATATTATTACCATAAAGAGTGTGCTCCAGTAACTCGTATAACAAGGAAAACTGAACGTGACAGCCTCTGCTAATACACAGTTAAAGCTTAATCATGCAGTAAATGGCTGGTGAAGGAAGGAGTGGTTTGAAAATATATATATATACTCAATCAGCACAAGGATGTCAGTAGATGAAGAGTAGATAGTTGATGAAACTTTGCAAAATTTAGAAATTAAAGCATTATTTGACAGAAATGGTTATACAAAAGATTTCTGTGAAACCAATAAAATATATTAACACTAACTAACTAGTTCTACACTAAAAATTGGTTGTGGCTATTTATGATTAGTCTAAGGACTTTTCAAAACATGATATTAAATGAAAGCTGAGGTACAACATGAGGGTGTTGTACCTTTCTGAACTGGGTGTGTGCATGTTTCTGTTTTGCATTATGTTTTATGTTGAGAGATGAAGGTATATTATAATATTGGTGGTTAAAGTAGCTGTGTAAACATTCATAAATATGTACAGTTGCTGGATACTAAAACATTATCAACAGGAATTGACATCTACTTTATTTTAGTGCATTAAGTTTGCAAAAATGCATAATGCTGAATGAGTTTGTCCTGGCTCAAACAGCAGAACAAAACTGTTCTTTATATAAACAAATACTTTTCAAATCAGATTCAGGTACAAAATGATTCAAGGTCACATTTATCAACCAAAAGCAGCAAAAACAACCTTAATCTTACTTAAAGCATACCTAATAAATGACACTGTATATAAAATAGATTCAACCCAATTGATGCAACACCTGCATTGCGACACAGTGAATCTGAAAATTAATGACACAGCAGCAATGAAGTCTGTCAGATGGAATTAATGAATGTGTGTGGTTGCATGCAATGTGTGGTTGAAAGTGGAGATTAAATACACACATTGCATGCAACATTTGAGTAAACGGCACTGACCTGCTCAGGTCCTGATTCAGATTTCTGCAGCTCCTCCTTTAACTTTCTAATCTCAGCGTTCCTCTCTTCAAGCTCCCTCTCCAGTCTCTCCCTCTCGACTTCCTCAAGCCAGCCGCCTGTGGTGAGGGAAGCTCTGGGAGTTGGCTCCTCTTTCTCCCTCTCCTCCAGCTCCTCGTCGTTCGACTGGGTCTGCATGGAGGAGTTTGTCTGACAGGCACGTTTGTTGATTCGAGCCAGTTCACTCTGTTGTGCGAATTCCACGGACATCTGAACTATGGCCTGACAAGAAAAAACAAAAAACCCATTGAAAAGGTTAAGATAATAAAGATATTTTCTTCAGGATTCTGTTTCGCAATGGAGATCCAAAGAAGCTCATAAAATGTCTACTTTTCTATTTTTTTAATCACCCTATCCTATACTATACATGTCTTGTCCACAACCTGAGGATAACCTCACTATAAAACAAGTCAACCCTCACACCAGTTGAACACAACTGTTGCTTTTTCAACCTGATGTTTGTATGAAAATTCATAATACATGGCCACATACCCTGGCGACTTCCTCCTCCACTCTCTCCCAGTGTTGTTTCTCGTCCACAGGGACCTGCCCGGCTACCCCAAGGCTCTCAGTGGAACTTCCAGCACCGTTGATACCGTTGAGGTCCTGCTCTTTCTGTCCTCTGTCTCCCTGACGCTCCTCTCTCTTCCTCTCCTGTTCCCTTTCTTCTCTCAGTCGCTTCAGCTCACTGCTGTGCTGCTCTTTGAGAGCGGTGACTTCTTGGAGGTACTTGTGGTAGAGAGCTTTTCTCAGTGCCTGCAGCTGTGCTGTCAGGCCAGCAGACCTGACAGACCAGCGCAGCTCCACACCTTCCTCTGACAAATCCTCCACACTCAGGTCCTGAGAAGAGTGAAAAAAGCAGAAGAGTACAAATGACAGAATGTATGTGCCACATACTACAGCAGCACTGTGTTAAAATGAAACAAAATATGAAGAAGACATGAGTAATAAAAGTTCCTTGAGACAGTTCCTGAAATAGACTGGTCCTCTTTACTGTAGCTAAACTCCACCCATCCCTCAACCACTGGTAAATACACCATTTTGTTCTCTCTGCCTCGCAGACATGATAAAAGAGATAAAGAGACGGCTTGCGTTACATTACAGAAACATTTTTCCACTAACACACTACCACTCTGTCCTGTGATGAATTCCTGGCTTGTCTGTTTCACAGTCATTCAGCTTCCTTGGTACCACTTGCCGCAAGCTAAGCACTTCAAATCAAAAACATACAACACCCGAAAGTGCCAGATTTTTTTCTTAGTTTCTCCCCTCATCTGTCAATCTTCTGCTTTCCCATCTTCCTCTCTGATCTCTGCGTGAGGATGTAAGAGCCTCAAAACACGAGCTGCGGAGTTTTAAGGTCAGAGGGAGTGAGAATGACAAACTGAGGAAAGATAGAAGTTGAAATGGCTTAAATGGAGCACAGTTCATTCACGCAAGACAGGACCCTCCTTTCATGCAGCCACCAAGACTAGAATACGTCCGCTTGGTTAAAACGGTGTTATGTAACGTCCGGTCCTTTTAATCGTTGGATATAGGTCCACTCATGATGCTGCTCCTGGAATCAAGGCTGAGGATTTAGGGCACATTTTAGCCTAAAGGCTGCAACTGCTCCCACCCATCCGCCCTTACTGTCACAGCATCTTAATGCATGTGCATATTTCGTAGTAAGATGTGATGCATGTGACATGGAGGATTTAGGAGAACGAAAAGTGGAGAAACCAAACCTTTAGCTCCACTCTGTGCTCCTCCATCCCCTCAGAGCTGGACTCTGGAACGCTGGAGAGGCAGAAAGACAAAATGTAACATCAGTATTAATTGTCTGCAACCCAAAACAAGTTTAAAAGTTTAAAAGTTACCTTTGAGTGAGTAAACACATACATAAGAGGATAATGAAACTGTTTAGTTTGGCAACCATAAATGGATACTAGATCATCATTACCAACTAATTAAAGCAATATACTGTTATGAATAGAGGTGTGACAATTCTTAAGCCACAGTGCAAATGTCAAAGGTGTCAAAACGAAGTTTTGTCTTAAGTGTGGCAATACACAGGCTGAGATGTCCATTAGCCACGTGCTCATGCTGCATATGCTAATCAGACCTGTGTGTTTTAAACCATGCTAGTCTGGTAATGGCAGTAATGTTGACAGATCCCCCATTTAAAGAATGAGTTGAAATCCATCACAACAACTGAGTTTATTTTATGTTCAGTTATGAGTAATTGTGTCTGTGGGGGGGGAAAAAAAATCCCCTCATTTTTTTCCTTTTCCACCACACCACAGACAAAAAAAAACAACAAAAAAAACAAGGTTTTTATTGCACTTTTCATATGAAAAAAACCCCAAAATAAAATCAAGGACTGAAGGAAATTGTGAATTTGAGGAATGGTTGTACCCCTATTATTGAAGAAGAACTTCCTAACCATATAAACCTAGTTATTAGTTAGGCTTACATGCTTTGTCTTCCAGTGAACAGCTATGAAATGCAAGTTCAGCACTTTGAATCAACCAGGTATTTTATCTGCTTAATTTTTCACGGAATAAGGAGGGAACAAGTCTCACCTGGCCATAAAACTGCTTGTCAGTAAAATGTCCAATTATGTTTGTTTATACTGTGTACAGTTACTGCAATACTTTTGTAAAGTCCCTTAAATTAAAGCTGACAGTCACCTACTTTTCAATTTAAAATCCACTGTGGTGGTGTACAAAGGCAAAACCATAAAAATTGTATAACCAAAAATGTATGGAACTAACTGTAAATAATCTGGTCAATAATTAGTGATGAGGTCAACAGATGAAACAAACTGAGATAACTAGAGCTCCAACTAATGAGCTTCACTTAAACAACCGATTAAATGTTGATGACTAGACAGAAATGGCAATTTCCCATTATAATTTTGCAAGGAAGATGGTGCAGTCTTCAAGTTCTCCAAATACCAAAAATATTCTCTTTTTTTTTTTTTTTAATGAAATAAGTCAGGGACTGCTGATGTGAATTAGTTTCTATGGCTAAATCTGGTACATTTAAAATTCATTTTAAAATAATGACTGGATCATGTAAACAGAAGCTAACTGTGAAGTTACTGTCTGTAGATTGTCTGTTCAATTACATTTAGAAACAACAAGGCCAATTACTGAGTGTAACTCCTGCCAGCATGGTATAAAGTAATGTAAGTAAATATTTATCAGAGTAATTTATTTGGATATGAAAATGTGACTGTATTCCACACATCTGCAAATCACTTTATTGGACTTGGCCAGGAGAAGAGAACATGTTTATATTTACAAAATCAAACAGTGGAGGGCAGCAGCATCTCAGTCTTAAAAGAAAGAGAAGGACTGCTTTCACCCATTAAAAAATATATAAATATATACAAAGTTTATCATATTTCTAACTAAAAGTAATTCAGAAGTATGAGTTAGCACATAAAGCTAACTTTACAGGCCTCAACACCTGATAACCCAAAGCTGGTCAAGTGAAAAAAGGAGGCTAATTTTTGATTCAGTCTAGAAAGCATGCACAATACATTTGAGACAAAACACTTATAATTTGGCCATGAGTTTATTTAATTTAAAAAAATAGTGCTTAGTGTCTGGATTTCTATTTTAGTGCCTCTCTTCTCTCCGAAAGCCACACATGAAGGCTGAAAAGGTACTTCTACATGTTTGTGGGCTAACAAAAGGCATCCTAGTGAATATTTCATTAGTCAAGGCTTTGTTGTCAACTGAAGTGGGTCAGCTAGCTTCCACGTGGTGCGCAGGATGTGCAGACCAGCTTCTGTTTTAACTTATCTTTAGTACTGTCAGTCATTTCTCTTGGTCTGTTCAGACCTTTCTCCCAACATACACAAACTCAGCCAATCGACTATTAAAATGAGTCTCTGCGTTTAAAAGTAAACTGTAAATATGGGCGAATTATGCAAGCTAAACAGCTGGAGATGGTATCAATGAAGTCACAGTGCTGTTTAAAAGCTACAAAGTGAGAAATGAAACAATAGAGGGGGTGAGTTTTACCTGTTTTCTGTAGAAATATCTTATTTTTATCTTTGCGAGGTAAGCTTTCTGCACAAATTAATTCACCGAAAATGCATGCAAACATTTCTAATGTGTCACATTTATGTGGTGTATCACCTGTAGTGGCTCTGAGTGCTCGTGACCTCCTGCAGTCGCTGCTGCAGCATGAAGAGCTCAGTTGCGTATCGCTCCTCTGTCTCTGTGGCCTGCTGTTGGTAGTGAGCTCGGAGACGCTCCATCTCTTGCCTGTGACTCTCCTCCAGCTGCAGCTGCTTCTCCTTGGCTTCGGCCTTCAGCCTCTGCAATTCCATGGAAAGGGAAGTAGATGCACAGGGCCGCTCCTCCATATCTGATCGATACAGAGGTGAAATGTGAAATTCAATACACTGAAGTAGAAAGCATTTGAGATTAAAAATCAATTAGATGAGACTTTTCTGTTTGTTCTGGGAATGCAGTCTGCTGCAGTGGCGAAAGACAACCTCTATATACCCAGTAAGAAATGAATGAGCAGGGAACAATCAAGAAATAACTCAGTGAAGATAATATTTACAAGTTAAAGTTAAACTGTGAATATTTTCGACAGAATAACAAGTATAGACTTACTACAGCATATGTATATCCAGTGTCTGCAAAATACTGTCGTTTCTGCTGTCTGTAAACTGCACTGCATTTGCATTCTTTTGTGAATGTGAAACATTTGATAAATAGTGTCTGAACACAAAGCAGTTTATAACAATAACAAAAATGCACCATGCAAATAACACACCAGTCCAAACTATGTGGCACATCTGAGGCACAACAATCATTACACACTGTAACGGCCTAGAAAGCTTTAAAGTCTGCAGCTGCAGATAACAGAAGAGAAAGAATAACACAGAAGACTTATTACATATTTATACATGTTTTAGCACAGTGCCATGACATAAAATAGCTTTTAATTTTCCATCAGAGAGGTGAACTCTAGAGGTGAACTCTAGATTTACCTTTGCTTGCTGAAGGACTTAAAGGGGCAACCTGCTCATGCAGGGCAGCGATCTTCTTCTCACTGTTGCTCTTCAGTTCATCGTATGCCATCTGCAGTTCATTTATCTGGAGAACAACAGATTTATCGGCATTCTTCTGTGCACACTTTAATCCTCACTGTTCCTCACACAAGCAGTTCAGTACTACAAACTAAGTGGCCAAAAATACAATATGTTCAGTATTCACCATATACAGACACATCAAACTTACTAGTTTTATATGGTAAAATTCATGCACTGATGCATGCAGTCCAAACTGCTACTTTGAAACTTCACAGCCAATTGAACTTCATAAATAGAAAGAAAAATGTGTTTCCAAAGATTTAATAGCATTTTTTGCTTTTCTTGGATGTTCTCACACTTTTTTTTAAACATTTGTTAGAACCTTTTCCAGATTTCCTTTGAAAATGCCTTGTGTGGAAATTTGTGCCTGTACTTTATTTTGCCACGATTCCAACGTGAACATAATTATATATGTCGATAAAAACAAATACCTGAAGCCTGCTTGGAATCAACGTGTAGCGTGGAACTGAAACAACAGCTTATGTCTACAGGTGAGTAAGTTTCTACCTTGTTCCGATCATCTCTCAGCAGAGCCTGGAGCTGTGAAAGTCGATGATGTTCCTGCTCAATCCTCTCCCTGACCTGCTGAAGATCTCTGTACAGCTCTAAAAATAAAAAGAAAACAAAATGGGTAGGAGGGTTACATTTTGTTTTTGCATTTGAATGTGTACCTGCACTGGTGGGAATACAAGTTAGAGGGTAAGGTAAAAGCATTTTTTAGCTACATAGTGATTAATGGTGACCCACGGGGCTGCATTCAGAAGAATCGTCTGTTTTATTACACGCAATTGTTTCAAGTAGTTATTAAGTGTACCTCTGGCCTCCAGGACAACGGAAGTGGATTCACTAGTTACTGGTCGTTCTTTTGAAATGAGCGGCTGGCTCTCTGCATCGACAGTCTCCAAAAACGCTTCACCGAAGAGTTTTCGAAAAGACTGAAAACAGACAAAGACAAGGTTGAATGCGATGATAATGAAGCACCACACTCCAAAAAGAATTCACCAAATGGAAATATTATTCTTTTGTAATTACCAGGATAATCGCAGTGCATTCTTCTGACACAGCTTGCATCACATCCTGGTATTTGAAGCTTTTTTGTTCATCTAAGTAAAACAAGCACAAAATGATATAGGTAATATAATATTACACAATATAAGCACCTAGTACAAAAATCCTGCAGGACACATGAGCCCATCTGATTGCTGCTCTGATTTGATCGATCACCGAAAATAAATCAAAAACATCTCTGATGGGATCGGTGCTTTGCCCCAACCACAGATGCACACAAAGCTCTCCATCTGCTCACCCAGTGCACCTTGATCTTTCAGGTCCTGCAGCTGCAGCTCCAGCGAGTGCGTGCGGGCATCGGTCTCCTCCTGCAGCAGCTCAAGCTGGGCAGCGTGGATCTGAGACAGGCTAATGCGCTGGGCCTCCATCTGCAGTCGGCACTCACCCTTAACATGGGAAGAAGACATCATCTCATCAGCATTAAATAATCCACAGGGGAGCATGTCTTTCCATAAAGATAAAGAGTATATGTATGTCATTAGATATATTATAGATATATTAAACTATTTACAAGTAGAGCATCTTAATATAGATAAAATGATGACATAGATAAAAAAACAGAAAGCGTTAAATTAAACAAACAAATTAAATTATGTAGCGTGTTACATCAATTTGATAATCAGAAGAGATAAATGATTAAATAATATAACTCCAGTAATCCTATTTCTTTGGCGAGCCATGCTACGAGTCATCTGTGGTTAAGATGAGAGGTCTGCTATTATTACTTCTTTGACAAGGAACAAAAGGCACACGGTGAGGCTTCTCTCTCTAATTATGCATCGTGCATTAGCACAAATTCATTATGGTTACACACTTGTGAAACTGTGATTCTGTTACCTTTGATGTCAAACCCTTTAAAGTGCACTCTACATTTTAAATAGGCTGTACTTAAATGATACAATCTCCGGTCTGCACTACACCTGACGGGTGCACTCCTTTCAAACCTGTAGCTATGCAGATGTTGCTGCTTAAAACATGCAGATGAGAGACGGTCAGTGCCTAACAAACAGATGGCAGCTGTGCTATGATGTGCCACTGCTACACAAAACAAAAATAATAATAAAAAAATGAAAAAACCAAAAAAACAAATCGCTTTTATGGTTAAAAAAAAAAACTAAAAATAACAAAACGACAATTTTACCACAAATATAAGCCATGCTGAAGAAGAAAAAACTAAAATATATAAAATCATTCCCAGGTTTGTTTTTAAGATGCTTGTTCAAGTGGGAATGGACTGTTTCTTTTAAGGTATAAAGTTTAGGAGTAGTCTACAGTCTAGTTGCTAATATTAAATGGAGGTTTCAGATGTTTACAGAGATTTTACTGGCATAGTTTTTGCACAGAAACTTCTAGAGTTCAGTAGCTGCTCTCTTCAGCAGATGCCTCAGGGCACTGTCAAGGATCATCTCCAGCTGCTCCCTGACATCAAGGACCGTTTTACTTTCAAAAGCAGACTTTTTTTAAAAATCACATCATGCCATTCTCATTCACAGCATGGCTCTGCTCTGATAACAATTTTTAGTTTCTAATTTTTTATTTTTTATTTTTTTGGAGTCCTCTGATACAAGTGCTGATGCAGAATTTTGTTGTGCTTTTTTTTGTCTGCTCTTTTCAGTAATAAGACTTGAAGCTCTGCAGTTACAGGTTAGATTTTTCTGCCTACACAACAAGCACATATATTTGAAAATCTGAGGCACGTCGAGTGTGCAAATGATCAATCTCTTTACCTCGTACCTATCCGTGAAAAGGAGGAATTCATTAAGCTGAAAAGGCCTTTTTGGTTTTTTTAAATCAGGTTGGTGTTGGAGAAAAGCATAGGATAAAAATGGGAAAATATTCTTCCACAGGTTTCACTGTATTGCAGCTGCATGAGCACCTATTTATTTGACCTTTACATCACACTGTTTGATGCATCAAAGCAACTGAAAACCAAAAGGCAGGATGTGAGCTTAAGTGACATTTACATGCTCTGTCGGCTCCCCCTCAACGACGTGCTCCGAGCGGCCGGTCGTCCCATGTCTGCTCACCTAAAGAAGCAAGCAGACGAAACATATTGTAGTTTTTTAAAACTAACATTTTCCCACAAGTGCTGACAAATAAGACACCGATGGACAGAAAGGTAAGATGCACCAGTATGGATCACTTCCTGAGAGGGAGCAGGGAGTAAGTCTAGTAACTTGTTCCTAAAAGTATCCACTACACTTTGCAATATTGAATTTTTGTATCACTTGTTTTATCCGGTGTTGTTTATTAAAGAGTTGACTCTACACAGAACATCAGCTTAAAAAAAAGTCTTGTAAACAGAAATGTAGATCTTACAGAGAAAATTAATTACATATCTACTAAAATTAAACTTTCCAGTGCAACTAGATATTTTTAACACTAGTTTTTTCTGTGTGTTTGGCTTTTGCATGTTTGGTTTTTCCAACCCAGGAGGTGACGGAAACTAACGATGAGGCACAGATGTGAAAATGGCAGACAGAGACCGTACACAATCTTTTGTATTCTTTGTGTATTTGTGACACAGCTTGAAGTGACACAGACACAGAAGTGACTGGGTTAAAATGGCTTCTCACCTCAAACCCTTCACTCCCTGCAGGATGGAAAGAAACTAGAATGTACACATTTCTACACAACGGCAACGATTCAAATCTATCAGAAGACTCGTTGATTGCTTTTCTTCCCTATTTTCAGCCATTTTAAAAGCAACATTATTATACTCAGTTTGAGGACGAGCTGATTATAAATATTACATAGCGCCCCTTTAAAAGTAGAAATGAGCAGAATATCAATGGACACTTCAACGCAACATGCAGGCTGTATTGTGCGTGCATATTTTCCACAATTACCGCACTGAATGGTCTGCATAAACTTGAAAATATATCTTTCAGCACAGCAGTCTGACTATGTTGCTCAATGCTACCTTTCAGAGCAAGCCTGAAGGCAATCTGCAATCATAACTGTTTCTCACTAGAGAGAAAACATGTCAGTGCTGAAATGCCTCAGTCATATTCTCCTCAATATTTCAGCAAGATCTGGCAATGAATACACAATCATCACATTTTTAATCGATACCAAATACCCCAGCATTAATTGTGATGCATGCAGTTTCAACTCTTTTGACATGCACAGTTTTTTTGCAAAGCCCTTCAGTCATTTAATCAGACATATAATGTAATCAGACTTGAAAAAGGCAAAAAAAAAAAAAAAAGGTAGCAGGGTGCTGCAGCAGATACATGTGAGTGCCTACCCCTTTGTTGATGTAGCCTCTGCCTCCGTCTCCCTGGCACCCGTCAGTGGAGTCCTCCTTACCGGCCCCCTCTCGTGAACGTGACACAACCCGGCTCTCCATCTGAGACTGCATCTCCTCCTCTGCAGCACTTTTAGCTTTCTCTTCCTCCGTCACTGCCTCCTCTTTCTCCTCCCTTTGTCTTTCTTCTCTGCTTTCTGAAAGAGCGGAGCCCACTTTGCGCTCCTGCTTCGACCTCTGCCGCCTCTTGCGCCTGCTTGACCCTGAGGCTGAGGACTTCTGCGGGGAGGATCGTCCTTCAACAGGTCCCTCCCCTGAGGACTGCACTGCCGCTGGAGATGGAGTCTGTGAAAGCCTGTGGAGCTCCAGAGTCTGCCGGATGCTGTCTCTCTCATCTTCAGCTGCCTGTAAGAGGGACTGAAGAGTCTTGATCTCCTCTTGCAGAGACTGAATCTGGATGTGATGATCCACCAAAGAACAAACTGGCTCAAGGGCTACCTCATCTTCCTGGAGCTTAGCTTTTCTCTGGGCATCCTGCCCTCTTATCTGCTCTCTTGTAATCTCCTGCTTCTTTTCCAGTTCCTTCTCTAGGATTTCATTTTGGGCAATGACCTTTGAGTTTTCTTGTCTCATTTTCATCAGCTCTTCTTCCAGCTGTCCCACTTTGCTCTCTGTAAACATTAATTGCTCTGTAACTTCAGAAAGCCTTCCAGTCAGGCTTTCCTTCTCACTCAAAGTAACATTAAGCTTCTCCATTAGTTCAGTAGAATGTTTTTCAGTCACAGCGTTATCTGGATTTGAGTCCTCCATGTTGCCATCTCTGCTGCTCTCTTCCAGCTCTCCAATCTGTGACTGAAGGCTGGCAATTTTTGCCTCAAATTCAAGCGTCTCCTTCCGTGTCCTCTCTTCCAACTGTGTCTTTGCCTCAATGAGACAGTTGTACTCTTCCTTGAGCTCCTGATAATTTACCTCAAAATTCTTTTCAGCAAAAGAGAAAGTAGTCTTCTGCTTTTCAACTTCCTCCTTAAGCTCAGCTACTTGTTGCTGCATTTGATTGTTCTCTGCTGTGAGTGTCTTAATTTTCATAATTTTTGAGTCAAACTCCTCTTTCAAAGTGTTATTTGATTGGATCAGTGTCTCCTTTGCCAGTTCATGATCTTTGAGTTTGTTTTCCCAGTATTGTTCTCTCTCTTTCGTCTGGTTTTCCAGCACCTCCGTCTTCTTCAGTAATGTCTGAATTTCATTCTCCATTCTTGCTCGTTCTTCTCCCCCCTTTCTTAGCTCCTCAAGCTCAACCTGAAGCTCTCGGAGCTGCTGGACGAGCTCATCTGCTTTAGAGCTGTGCAAAGCCATTTTTAGGTCTTCTTTGAGTCCAAGAATTTGGCGCAAAAGTTCATCTCGCTCTGTGGCAGATTCTGCTTTCTCTCTTTGTAAAGAACGCAGTTCTTCTTCATAACCAATGCGCAGCTCATCCAGCGCTTTCTCGTGTTTGATAGCAGCTTCATTGAGAAGGTTTTCTGTGTTTAGGAAGTTCTCTCTTTGCAATTCTTCCCTAAGATTGGTGAGCTCTTCTTCATGACTAAACAGAAGCTGAGTTCTCAGTCGTTCCAGCTCTGCTTCCTGTGACTCTGCCATGCGGTCCAGCACAGCATCTTTCTCCCTCTCCAGCATCTCCAACTTGATCTTGTAATTGGTTATTTCGGATTCATGTTTTGTTTCAGATTCTTGTGCAGCTTCCTGAGCAGCAGAAAGCTCACTCCTCAGATTGTCAATGGTCTCCTGGAGCTGCTGCAGCTCACCTTGTTTGCTTTCCTGAGAGATAAGACTTTGGGAGACCTGCTCCACTTTTTCTTTTGTTGAATGGAGCTCTTGAAGAAGATCATCCACCCTGGCCTGCAGGTTGACCTTCTCTCGGGCTACTTCGCTAAGCTCACGTCTGGCTTTATTGTGCACAGCTTGAGACTGCTCTAAAGTTTCTTGGAGCTCCCTAATCTTAGCATTGAGAGTGTCCACCTCAACAGTGCTGCCAGTGGAACTTTGAGACAGTTGCTGGGCTTTAAGAAGCTCGAGCTCTGCATGATGTTGCTCAGTCATTTGCTGCACTCTCGCTGCATGCTGCAAATTAAGCTCCTGCTTCATCTGGACTATTTGCTGACCATACATCTCATCCAGCTCCGCCCTGAGAAGTTCAAGCTTCCTTGCATTCTCTTCTTGCATTTTTTGGATGGTGTCACTCTCTGACAGGCTGCCCTGGTGACAACGCTTCTGTAGATCTTCGACGGTGCCCATGAGTTGCATGATTTCATTAGATGACATTCGTTCTTTTTGTCTGGAGGTCGCAAGTTCACCCTTACAGATTTCTAACTCCTTCTCCAATTGTAATTGACAACTCTCTCCTTCACTTTTATAACTTTCTAAGTCAGACCTTGTGCTTTCCAACTCATCCAGACATCGTTCAAGCTCAGATTCCTTTGCTTCCATTCGCTGTTGGAGGTCACGCAGACGTTTTTCAGAGGTCTCCAGTTCATCTTCAAGCTGCGTAATGGAACAGTCACGTTCTGAAATGACTCTCTCTTTCTCTGCTATAATGAGATCTTTTTCATCTGAATGCTGTATAATATTCTCATCTGTAGTCCTCCCCACATGAGCAAGTTCGTCTCTGAGCAGGGTCAGTGACCGCTCATGTTCTGTGATTATTGCAGTTTGTTCTGAAATTAACTGATTTTTCTCTCTTAGTGTTTGTGCAAAAGACTCCTCTGTTGCTCTCAACACTGTCAGTGACTGCTCCTGACTCGAAATAACTTTTTCTTGTTGAGCAATCAGCAAGTCCTTTTCATTTATCCTTTGTGTAAATGATTCTTCAGCTCTTCCCCCTGGCTACAAAGACAATTACATCTTAGAAATGCTTGGGCAACATTTAAAGCACACTGTGCAACCACTTAAATTTAAAACAAAAATGTTAAAATGTAGAGCTAACACAAGGGAACTTCTTACCAGCTCCATCTCACTGATCTTGTCCTGGAGCTGGCTGATGTGCTCCAGCTGCTGGCTGCTTCTCTCCTGGTGCTTTCTGACCTCAGCATTCATCTCTTCCAGCTGCTGTTGGTACTGAACAAGCTGCTGCCTGGCCTGCAGAAGATCAGCTGCAGTGCTGCTGTGGCTGGTATTCCTCAGTGTCTCGCCTGCCTGCAGCTGTGATTGTTAGTCGGATCAGATGGCAGAAAAAGAAAGGGGAAAATACAGCTCCAGTTTATAAAAGTTACAAGATCACCTCCACACAAAGAAGTACTGCTAATTAGACAGATTATAGATAGAAGTACTGAATAAAAAAATAAATTGTAAAAAGTATAGAATAGATAAATAGTTGAGTTCTGGCAAATATGAAAACCTTTTCACCTGCTGGAACTGAATTTGCAGTTTTTGGCTTTGCTCTGTCAGCTCCAGGAATTCTTTCATGATCTCGTCTTTCTCTTCACGAGCCCGCTGAAGGTTGGATGTGAGCTGGGTGATGATGCCATCTCGCTGCTTCAGAGCTGCTTCAAATTCCTGCAGCTATAAATTTAAAATGGAATTAAGAAAAATTATCAACATACACAGCTCAACCAGTAATACTGATTTATAAATATACACACACACACACACACACACACACACACACACACACACACAGCTCTGGAAAAAAATTAAGAGACCACTGTTTTAAGACCTCAAATAATGCAAGAAAACCAAGTTCATTTTCATTTTTAAACAACACATTACAAATGTTTTAACTTAAAAATTGTTCAGAAATCAATATTTGGTGGAATAACCCTGATTTGCAATCACAGCTTTCATGTTTCTTGGCATGCTCTCCACCAGTCTTTCACATTGCTGTTGGGTGACTTTATGCCATTCCTGGTGCAAGAATTCAAGCAGCTCAGCTTTGTTTGATGGCTTGTGACCATCCATCTTCCTCTTGATCACATTCCAGAGGTTTTCAGTGGGGTTCAGGTCTGGAGATTGGGCTGGCCATGACAAGGTCTTGATCTGGTGGTCCTTCATCCACACCTCGATCGACCTAGCTGTGTGGCACGGAGCATTGTCCTGCTGGAAAAAACAATCCTCAGAGTTGGGGAACATTGTCAGAGCAGAAGGCAGCAAGTTTTCTTCCAGGATAACCTTGTATGTGGCTTGATTCATGCGTCCTT
>VUQI01013278.1:4061-17368 GCA_015106735.1 Paratilapia polleni
GCACCTTGTTGAATCTGTGCCATGAAGAATTAAAGCAGCTCTGAAGGCAAAAGGGGGTCCAACCTGGTACTAGCAGGGTGTACCCAATGAAGCAGCCAGTGAGTATTTTGCCACATGTTCATTCAACTAGAAGAAATGAGCATTTTACTAAAAAGTAAATCCCCAAAATCATCATATAAAAAACAGGAGAATACAGAAAGTGACTTTGACTTTAGTCCTGTCCAAATCACATAACAGCCAAAGCCTTTATGCTTCAGGAAGAGCATCAAACCAACCTGCTTTTGTGACTGAAAGTCATTCACCTTACTGTAAGGGGAACTGCACCTTTGCCTTTTAATAAAATTGCACTTCATTGCAGGTTTTTCACCTTTCCAAGAAAATAATTCTGTTTTTTAAGTAACTTTCAGTAACTTGAAGAGACAGTCCAGCACATAGTAGCAGAATGTTAAATGCAAGCTGAGAGGCAAAACCAAGTGGCTGTGATAGTGTACAGGAACGTCTGTGCCGCATATGGATTAGAAGTCCCCAAATCCCGATGAGAGACACCACCGAAGGTGGTTGAGAACAACAGGGCTAAGGTCCTGTGGGACTTCAAGCTCCAGACATACAAGCAGCTGCTGGCCAACCAACCAGACATAGTGGTGGTTGACAAGGAGCAAGAAGACCGCAGTTGTGATAGATGTGGCAATCCCAGCGGACAGCGACATCAGAAAGAAGAGGCACGAGAAAGCAGAGAAGTACGAGGGGCTGAAGGAACAACTGCAGCAGATGTGGAAGGTAAAGTCCAAAGTGGTCCCCGTGGTAAAAGGAGCATTCGGAGCTGTAACCCCCAAACTGGGAGAGTGGCTCCAGCAGATTCCAGGCACAGCATCAGAGGTCTCTGTCCAGAAGAGCGCAGTCCTACGAACAGCTAAGATACCTCGCAAAACCCACAAACCCCCAGGCCTCTGGTGCAGGACCCGAGCTTGAAGAACACACACACACATACCACCCCCCAGGGGAGTGAGAGGGAGATTTTTAATACCAGCAGCAGCCAAAGCACCCATGCTCCCATTATTATAACCAACAACAACAGATTATAACGTGCTCTACTAAAAACCTCAACAGTGTGGTTTTACCTCTGCTGGCTGCTATCAGGGCACATTTGACCCAACACGACTTCAATCTGACTATAATGAATATTTTACTTCCCCTCACATGAGAAATACATGTAGCCTACATACTCTCTCTCCATATCCCAACACACACACACACACTTAGCCTCCACCTCAGTGCAGGTAGTGACACATATGAGAAATGGCAACCATTAGCCTGCATGTAAAACCAAGTACTGTACTGTCAAGACTTCTGGCTCGTTCACCAGCAGCTAACAATACACACCAAGAAAACTGAAACTGTGCACGTTCATCCAAACCATAACGCAGGGCTTTTATTTGTTGCATGTCATTTCCTTTGATATGTGCGTCATGCAGCCACAAGGAGAAACAAAACACAGTGTGTGAGAAGAGATGAATTAAGCAGCAGACACCCAAAGACTTTGAAACCAGTGCAATCATCAATAAATAGTATGTGTCACTACTGTCTGTCTGAGCCCAGCGCGCCCCTGGTTTCCTTCTCAGGACTCAGACTGATTCAATTCACGCTGATAGCAACTAAAGCAATGCCCGTGGGAGCGTCGAGTCCAGAGTTTGTGGCATGAGTGAAGCCTTATGACAGCCTCTGGTGTATTTCTGCATGCAGGGTTCATATTCCGAACACTGTTTACTGTGAAATAAAATATCCAAAGTGTTTGCTTTAAAGCTATGGAGAAAATAGACCCGCAGAGAAATTAGACACTCACAGTGACCACTGCAGGGAACATGCAGACTACTGTACTGTGTGTGTGTGTGTGTGTGTGTATAAGAGTCATTTTTCTTATCAAAGTCTGCAAAGAAACAGCTTTTATAAACACTTCAAAACACACTGGAAAATACTCATTGGAATTTGAGTGCTTCAGTTCGTAAACTTTGAAGCATATTTTGGTCTATCTGAAAGTTGGACACCAGGCTCACACAGATAAGCGTGCAGCTCTCATGATAGGTAGGTGTGGTCCCTGAAAAAACATACAATGTACAGCTGTCAAACCGCATCTTTCTTTCTCAAGTTGACCAACGCGAACAGCTGTGCGACACACTTCTTTTCGCTTAACTTTCATCAAACACATCATCCACTAAAACTGAGAACAAAAAAAACAAAAAAAACCCACCAACAAACAAAAAAAAAAAAGCAGATCTTGCCACAATGGCACATTTCATGCTTTTTAATTCTGTGAGAGACTGATCTTTCACTGTGATTAGTTCCGGCTTACAAACTTTCAGCTCTCCTCTTAAAAAAAGTTCAGACTAGGATGTCAAATGCATTTTTAAAACGCCCCCGTTCCTGCAGCCCCACACAGAACTGTTGATGTAAAGTGATGTTGAAGGAGGAATATTATATTTACCTGGCAGTATGTTTCCTTTAAACAGAAAATAGTTACACGGACATTCAGTCAATCTGCTTTTCCTTCCACATCCAGTGTTGGTCTGTACCCTTTCTTGCTCTCTATCCAGCTCTTATAAAAAATAAAAAAAAAAACGCCCTGCTGCCTGGGTGCCCTCTTTACAATGCGTCTGCGCAGTACTCGCTGGCCAGAAAACGCTACACTGAAAGGGAGGGCTTTATACACTGTGCTCTCTCTTTGTTTACCACAGATCTCAGTTGATACCGCAGTTCATTATGTTAGCGTATGTTCAGATGGCGCTACGCTGGCTTTAATCAACGCAGTTTAAAGATCAAAGTCACTTTCCATAATTTTGTATACACCGGCTGTAACTAAATAGGCTACATGTACAGAGTACTGCACTTCATTTAAAGTTTACTTACGTATTTCTTTAAAAAAAAAAAAAAAGTCGGCAGAAAATGTACAAAAAGAAGTTTGCCTAATGGCTACATTTAAAAAGATTAGTTTTTGAAGATTAAATAGCCAACAGTGACACCTAGAGGGGGTCTGGAAGTACTGGTGCTGCAGTTTTCATCCCATCGCTTGGAGTAAATATTAAAAAGGGGACATCAGGTCATTTCTCAGTGTGCACAATAGAGCTTGTGGTCATAATGTTAGGTTCACATCAACAATCAAAAGATTATAGTTACTGCATCAGATGGCTTATCAGCACTTATGAGTATTAGATCAGGTAAACCGTGCAGATTAGATGTTATTTATAAATGACATATAATGTAGTATGCATAGACAGAAAAAGCATCATTAATCATCATATCCAGAAAGCAGGAGCACTGGGACATCAATGTCACAGGAAGACATCTATCCAATGTTCAAAAACATGCTGGTTGTGGTAGGAAAGTGGATAGGAAGCGAATAGAGGAAATAACAATCACCCGTCTCAGAATAGGACACGTAGGTCTTAATAAAACACTGCAGTTAATAGACAAGCACTGTGTATACTGCAGCCAACCTGATCCTGTTTAGCATGTGTTGCTTGAGTGTCAGGCGTATGATCAGGAAAGGAGGAAATTAAAAGGAATGCTTAAGGAGCTGAAGATTAATTTTACTCTGGAAGGCCTTCTTGGAGAGGCGCTGTCACAATTCTATGAAGAGCTGATGAGTTTTATGAGGAGAACAGCTTTAATAGGTAGAATCAAGTTTCCCTGGCAAGCGCTTGATCCACACTCCACTCCAGCAGGTGGCGGTAATGCACCTCTAAGCTGGTTTGCCAACCGCCAATAACCCAAAGAAAGAAGAAGAAGTAGTCTCCTTTCAGACAGACGCGCTTTCCCATCGTACATTGCGACGTTCCCAGCTCTCGCGTGTCCTCCGCTGCCGCCGTTGCTCCATTGAGCGAACCTCAACATGGCATCCGACGGACCGCCGGGCACCGACTCCTCTCTCCCGTCCGATTTAGGGAGTGCTATTGCGGCTCTGAATACATGGAGCATCCCGGAGCTTCAGGGCAAGCTGGCGGAGCTGGGGGCGCCCAACATGGGTAAGAAAATAGAAATTAAAAAGGCCGCAGAGAGCACAAATATAGATGGTGTTTGGCTAACGACAGCTAGCCAGTTGCTAACTCAAACTTCCGTTGCAGTGAGCTAAAGCTAGGCCTGCATTATTTTTATACTCTGTTGAATACATTTCCACACACTCGTTAAGCAAGTTCGTGACATTTTAACCAGTGTGACTCATGTTAGGTAAAAGCAGCAGCATTTGGTGATTATTTCCTTTCGTCTAAGTCCTGTAACTAGCCCAGCGCTTTAGCTTCTTTGCTACATTTATACGCACTGCTCAGTGTTCGCCTCTCTGTAACATGTAAATAAGCTCTGAATTGTTGTGGCCCATTATTTGTGCACGTTTGTTTTTACCAGCATAGATTCCTATCTGTGTTGTTTTACAACTGGCATTAACAAGTTTCTGAATCATTTTTCCTTTCTTCAGGTCCCAGAGAGGAGCTGATTGACAGACTGAAGGGATACATGATGCAGGTAAATGCAGCTCAGGTTTATGCAGTTAGCACGCAGTTTTGTGTGGCGGTGCAGCTTTGTGTAACTGCTGATGACCTTTCAGGCTGCACTACAGTAGTTTAGGGGTAAAGTAAGGTTTGAGCAGAAGTTAATAGTATATCAAAGATATTCATCTTTTCTCTTTTTCATTGAAATCAAAGAGACTCTTCTGAAGGAGTGATGCTCCATATGCTTTGGTGGTAGTCTAAAACTGAATTGTGTTTCATGCATGTGTCTCTCTACAGACTGGGATTCTCCTCAGCAAACCCAGTGATGATAAACAAATGGGCTCCCAGGTAAATTCTAGGGAAAACACTTACATCTGTATAATACCACTGCATGCAGTGGATAAGCATAGTGTGTCTGTTATATTTTTATTTACATGTTTTGAATATAGGTAAACAATATAAACATCTATAAGCGACCTAAGGATTATCCACAGATGCATGTAATATAATTTAGTTCAACCAAATGTTAAGGACACAACGTGTGTGTTCAAACTGAGTCCAAATACTGCAAAAAGGGATCCCAAAATTCTTCCCATTTATGTTGATATTTTAAGTTACTAAATAGCCATGTGAGTAACTGAAGCAGGTTCATGAAGTAGGTCAGAGTCTTGTTATAGTGTAACAGTAGAGTATGTTCTGTTATGCCGATGATGCTGCTATTTTTAGAGCTATGGTAAATATTTGTTAGGAAACACTTCACCAAAACATAAAAAACAATGCTTTCACTGAGCTTCTTAATATCTATGTTAGTGGTGGAATTCACAGGAAGTCACAGCATCCTTAATATGAGTTCACTTCAAATCCTGACACTTCCCAGCCTCATCACAGTCTCCTGCTTTTCCTCCTCTCCAGATGCCTGGTATCCCCGCTATGCCCCCGATGCCTATGCCGCCCATGCCTCCCGGTATAGGTATGATGCCAGCTATGAGCATGATGCCCGGAGGGCCACCTCCACCTGGTATACACATGGGCATGGAGCACTCTGGTTTGCCGCCTCCCGGCCTCTCGCAGGATGATCAGCTGAAGATGGCTCAGCAAAGAGCAGCCATGATGTTACAGCAGGAGGAGAGGGCCAAGCAGCAGGTGAGGAAAACTGGACCAAAAGTTTACTGACTACGGGACTTGCTTTTGGCATTTAGCTTTGCATTTAAAACACAAAAACAACACTGTGATGTGTTATGGAAACTTATAAAAACAACAAAAAACAGGACCTGAAGACAACAAGCAACGTGTGTAGCAACACGTAAACAAGACAAGCATATTTAATGTTAAGTATTGTAGGTGAGAGCCACAGCATAAAAGTTTTTGTAACTTCAGAGCAATGCAGCAGTAACTTTCTACCTTAAAAAGGCAGGTCTACACACAGAAAACACTTTAAAGGGATGTTTTCTCTGACTGGCTGTTATTGTTTCTGGGTATCCCAGGGCGATTCCCATGTCATGGATGACCAAGATCTTTTGGAGCAACAGAAAAGGGTGAGAGGATGAAGATAGACAAATTCCTAACTGAAAGATATTAATTCTGAAGAATATTTTCAGTTATGTGCAAATTTCACTTGTCTGTCTCCCTCCTTATATACCAGGCTGCAGTGCTGCTGGAACAGGAGCGTCAGCAGGAGATGGCCAAGATGCAGCCCAGGTCCATGCCCACTGTCACCCCAATCAGAGGTGTGATTAAGCCAAAGTTTTAAAAAAAACACACTGCATTTCCAGAAATATTTAGTTCCATAAATGACTTAATCTTTGCTTCAAGTGAAGGTTTGAGTCTCCGTCTTAAAGTTAAACAGCATATTTTAGGAGCAATTTGTCACACCGTGGTTAGCATTTTTATATCATCTGCAAAATCAGTCACACAATACTGGCATGTTTTGTGGTTCTTATTCTCCTGAAAACTGCGAGAGATTGGTCTTTGACTGTGATTTGTTCTGGCTTGCAAGCCACAATGACTCATGAACTTCAAGCTCTCCTCTTTAAAAAGTTCAGACTAGAAGATCAAATGCATTTTAAAATGTATACGTTCCTGCAGCCCGACACAAAACGGTTTTTATAACATCTGCAAAATGTGTGTTTCAGGGCCTTTGCCTCCAGGTGTCAGTATGTTGCCAGTTCAGAAACAGAGAGTCCCACCTCCTCCTGGAGAGGATAGCAGAGAGGTAAACATTTCCCCCATATGGAGGTTACTTTAGTTTTAATTTCACACAGACTGTTTATTTTAAAAATGTTGGACACTTTTGCACCATTCACATAGATCCCTGTATTGGTTTTAGATCATGTAACAGTACTGTACTGTTGATTCCTTTTAGCTTGACCCTCTGCCTTTTCTTTAAATAACTGCTCGCCCTCCATTGATTGTATTTTGTGTCCAGACATGTGTGCATTAGTCCAAGTCTGGCTGAAAGAGGTTGTTTTTCTCTTCCTAATCACCTTTTTTTTTTTTTTGGTTTGAATTTCAGAACTGGCAGAGCGAGGAGGTGAGTGTCAGTGGGCCCAAGATCCCCCAGGCTCTGGAAAAGATCCTCCAGCTGAAGGAGATCAGACAGGAGCAGCTCACTGATCCCACAGGTCAGTCAGCTGGTTAGGCTACTGAACAGTAGTTTTGTTCTGTAGTGACTGGTTGGGAAGACTAACGATAATTGAGTGTGTTAAGTTGTCTAATTCAAAATGATTTCAGCTGATTTTTGTTAGGGGATGGAGGTTTTGAAATGAAGATCATCACAAATTTTTTTTGCATCTCATTTTCTTTCAGAAGAGGAGGAGGAAGATGAAGATGAGGGAGCAGAGATGGACATGACCAATTCATCTGCAGCAGCCATGTCAGATGATGACAGCCAGATGTCTAAAAAAGATGTAAGCCTTCTTTGAAGCATCTAAACTGGGTACCTTTAAGTCACAGCATCACAAGTCTGTGCTTGAGAAATTTACTTTGGTAGTTGCTGCTTTTGCTTTGGCACTTTAAATTGTGATAAACCTGGGAAATTTATTAATAAAATGATATGTAATTTTATTCAGAAATGAGGGTATCTATGCCTTTGCTGTAAAAACAGGCCTTTTAATTGTAAAGTATGTTTGATAATCCAAAAAGACCCAAGTTCCCAGCATGAATGAATCCACAAAGAGACAGTTTTTGAAGTTATTCAGACTCAGTCTCTGATTTTATGAACCAACCTTTTCCTCAGAAAAACCGCAAACGCAGGAACCGCAAAAAGAAGAGCAAGAAGAAGCGAGCGCAGGAGAAGAAGGAGCAGGCAGAGCAGCAGCAGAAGGAGAGCAGCGACAAGGAGAAGGACAAAGAGAAGGACAAAGATAAGGAGGTGGAAATCGAGTACATCACAGAGGAGCCCGAGATTTACGACCCCAACTACATCTTCTTCAAGCGGATTTTTGAGGCATTTAAGGTGACTTAAACAGACATAATTTACTATAATACAATCTGCTTAGATTTTTTTTCCCTCCTCTAATGCAGTCTGTCTTTCTTTCTCTTTTCTAGCTGACTGATGATGTGAAGAAGGAGAAGGAGAAGGAGCCTGAGAAGGCAGAGAAGCAAGAGACAGCTGTGCTGCGGAAAAAAGGATTTGAGGAGGAGAAGAAGGACAGTGATGAGAGTGATGAGGTTTGAATTTCTTCGTGTGTTACAAAAACAGAGCAGAAAGCACTAAATCCTGTTTGTTTATGTGTTAAACATGTGAAATGTTTTCCATGTGCAGGAAGTCAGACAGGACGCACCTAAACTGTCCAAGAAGAAGCTGAGGAGGATGAACAGACTGACAGTGGCTGAACTCAAACAGGTAAATTGAGTCTTTAAAAATAAATGGTTTATTATATAGCCTAAGGATGTTTTGAGACAAATATAGACGCTAACTTTTCCTCTCATTTCTTTTTCTCCACTTTCTCCAGCTGGTGGCTCGTCCAGATGTGGTGGAGATGCACGATGTGACAGCTCAGGAGCCCAAGCTGCTGGTGCACTTAAAGGCCACCAGGAACACGGTGCCGGTGCCCAGACACTGGTGCTTCAAACGAAAGTATCTGCAGGGCAAGAGAGGTATAGAGAAGCCTCCATTTGAGCTGCCGGAGTTCATCAAGAGGACAGGAATCCAGGAGATGAGGGAGGCTCTGCAGGAAAAGGTGGGCGGCCGTCTGACAGTCTAATTCAACATTAGCAGAAATATTACTGCATGATTAACGGCTCTGTTTTTACGTCCGTTTGCAGGAGGATGCCAAAACTATGAAAACCAAAATGAGAGAGAAGGTTCGTCCCAAGATGGGAAAGATCGACATCGATTACCAGAAGCTCCACGATGCTTTCTTCAAATGGCAAATCAAGCCCAAGCTCACAATCCACGGAGACCTTTACTACGAGGTACAAGAATTTAAACCCCTCCTAGATTCTTCAGGTGTAATCAGTGAACAGCGAAGTCATTAGTGCTGCAGGTCCATCAAATGGCCTACTTTTGTGTTTTTGTGCCTCTGCAGGGTAAAGAGTTTGAAACTCGTCTGAAAGAGAAGAAGCCAGGGGATCTGTCTGATGAGCTGCGCATTGCTCTGGGCATGCCCGTTGGACCTGTAAGTTCGACTATTGTTACAATACCATGTAAATTTACTGACCTAAAACACAAAATGCAGCCAGCAAGTTTCTCTGCAGTTTGTCTTGATAAACACACAAATATGACCATATATACAGAAACACACTGCCTTGGTGGTCTTAGAGCTTTATGCACTGATGTTTTTTATGATTCTTTGTTTATCGTGTTGTTCTGTCTGCTGATTATGTTCTTGTTGGTGTTTCTTGTTCTTAGTTTCATTTTAATCTCATTGAGACTCTGTAATAAAATAAGAGCATATAAAGTGTGATATATCAGCTGCTCTTGTCTTGTTGTTATCCTGCTGTAGTATCACTTTTCCTGCTATCTCCTTATGTCATTCTCTCTGTTACTGCTGTTGAATGGATGAATGTACAAGCTGTGAGAATAAATGTGTAAGATAAGACGTGACAGGACTCGTTTACACCGACACACTAATGAGGACAGGAACACAATGCTGAGATAACGACAGTTATAAAAATATATCCAGGCAGCTTTTTTGTCTCAGGCGACACCAAAAGGCACAGAAATGAATGCTGAGCATATTTTTAGCTCTGCTTACTGAGGAAACAGAACCTCATTGAATTTATGTTGTCACTTTCTCTTCTTCGCTAGAACGCCCACAAGGTGCCTCCTCCCTGGTTGATAGCCATGCAGAGGTATGGACCCCCTCCCTCGTATCCCAACCTGAAGATCCCTGGACTCAACTCCCCCATCCCAGAGGTAACAAAATATCCAGCTTCATATTAAAAGAAAATCTAAATACTTAAACACTTAAGAGTACTGACCTCATTTCCAACAAATGTATCAATACCAATAAATGGATTTGCTTATTGATCATTTTTCCTAACTTTCTTTCTCTTTATCTGCATCCTGGTGTTTGTCTGTTCATCAGAACTGTACTTTTGGTTATCACGCTGGAGGCTGGGGGAAGCCGCCCGTAGATGAGATGGGCAAACCTCTTTATGGTGACGTGTTCGGGACTAATTCTGCAGACTTCCAGGTCAGGACTGCACAGTTTTTTCACAATCATAAAACACTTCAGGTACTTTAGAGTTATAGGGTATAGTTGTAAGGCTCTAACTTGGCAACATTTCATTTTTTATGAAAATATTAATTTTAAGAAAAAGATTAAAAGCATTTGCTTAAGATGCTACAACTCTTTCTTATGAATGTTTGCTGGTAGGTTTGTCATCTTAGCTGTGCAGGTTTTTGTTTTCGATTATCACATATTACGATTAGAGCCAACAGTTTTATTATGGCTGTGTTAATGATGACTAATGGACCGATGTGTTTCTGTGTTTAGGCTAAGGCGGAGGAAGAAGAGGTGGATCACACACCGTGGGGGGAGCTGGAACCCTCAGATGAGGAATCATCAGAGGAAGAGGAGGAGGAGGAGAGCGATGAGGAGAAGCCAGATGAAACGGGATTCTTCACACCAGCAGACAGGTACTTAATATGCAAAATACAGTTAAGGTTTTAATGAAGAAGCTAATAAAGATGAATGCATGAAGAGTCTTATTGCAGACTGAGAGTTTTCTCACCCTGAAGTGTTTTTATGTCTTACTTTTGGGTATATAACTGCAGAGAGTACGTTTATCCAAAATAATAAAGAGAAAAATCTTGCTTTTATTTGAAAAGAGGTTGTGCTTCAACAGTAAAGACTTTAGTGGAGTGCTAAATATGAAATCAAATAAATGCACTTCCAAAAAAAAAAAAAATGGTAGCACCTCACAAACTGAGTTAACGGTTACTCACATTTGGCTTGTTTATTGGCTCACGTCGTAGTAAAGAGTTTTCAGCACAGAGCCTTCATCAGAGCGTGTGAGGTACACAAGTTCGGTTTAAGTTTGAATTTGTTTCTAATGTTGGCGTTATATCAAAAATCAACATAACCATGTGGCTAAATTCTTTCAAGGATCCAGTTCAGAGATCTGTAAGACTAAATATCAGATTTGCATCATTCTCATCGATGCTGAGGTGCACATTAGCTTTAAAACCATAAAACCATTTCCATAATTTACCATGGAATTATAACAGTAACTGACCTGTGAACTTGGGCTCTAAAACGGATTAGTATTTAACTGGGCAATTTGCTTTAGTTAATGAGGTATATAGCTTGTCTGTGATTATCTTGTGGTGCAGTGTATGACTGCAATCAGCAGTTTCTTGATTCGGTTTTTGCGTACATAAGTTTGATTGAGGCTGTGTATGCTTTCTGATCTTTTTCAAGGCTTTGTGACACAAAGTGAACTCATGGACACATGGAGACGGGCACCCACCACTAAACTCATCATGTACTGTATGTCGTTTTGTGTGTTTCAGTGGGCTGATCACCCCAGGAGGCTTCTCATCTGTACCAGCCGGCATGGAGACCCCAGAGCTGATTGAGCTGAGGAAGAAGAAGATCGAGGAGGCCATGGATGGGTGAGTGTTGCGCTGCACTGCCACAACTTACACTGCTGTTTTTAATTTCCTGTTTGCTTTAACATTCCTTCAGCACTCCTGCAGCATTTTCATAAAGCTCATTCCATTTCAATTCATCAGTTCAATAAAATAAACACATTCCAAGGGAAAGACACACTTCTTAATAGGAATTATGCAAAATTTCAGGTCCCTACTATCTTTAGTTTTCTCCAAAAAAAAAAAGTATTTCAAGGGATGAATGTAGGGGTGTTTTAAGATGTTGTTCTAGCATCAGTTTTTGAGGGGCCATTTTAACATTCCATTATCTAGAAAACTACCTGAGCTAGGCCCTTTCACGGTAAATCTCTGGTGCTATGGCTCTGTGAATATGGACTCTCAGGAGTGTAGCTCAGGTTAACATAGAATGATGGATACTTGAAGTCCCTAAAATATTTGGATGCCCAATCACTGACAATAGTAGGGGACTGAGATTTAGTTTACAGCTTCTCATATACAAGTCACATCATATTCTTTAAAAGAGTCCAAATCAGGTTAATGGTTTCACAGGTATTAAAAAACACACACATTTTCATCCAGCTTCAGTGTGATGCTCTGAATTGATTGAATTTGATGGCATTTGATGAACTAACATGGAATGACCCAAACATATTTATTCATGTGAATGGTGTTGTCTAGAAAAATTACCTTTTACTGTAAATGAGTCACTTTTGCTGTGCATAGTAGAAAATAAATGTCGTCACATCCACTCTAATTCTTTGTGTTAAAGTCTAATGCAACAAGTTCTCGTGTCATCTAATGGAAAATCAGTGCAGCACTGACAAATATTTGTAGTACAGATTTCTCTGCTTTTGGCTTGTAACTTTGTGGAAACTTTCTCCTCTTTGTGTCAGTACAAAGTAAACACAAGCAGCATTCATTTGTAACCACAAAGTAATTCTCATTTTCTAAAACTGTCTTATTTTGCATAGAAGATGAGTAGTGACCAAAACACTGTGTGCTTGACTTAGTTTGACACGTTTTTGTTTTGTAGGAATGAGACACCGCAGCTGTTCACTGTTCTCCCAGAGAGACGAACAGGCCCCGTAGGAGCCGCCATGATGGCCTCGGCACACATTTACGACGTGTCAGGGGTGAGACGAGACATGTATGAATAAAATAACAACACAGCGACATTCTGTCACGTTAGCAGAGTCCTGAGTATCCTCTCTGCTGTCCTCAGGCCATGGCCGGTCGTAAGACTGGTGGAGGGCAGGAGTCGCAGGGTGTGGAGGTGGCCCTGGCCCCAGAGGAGTTGGAGCTGGACCCCATGGCCATGACACAGAAGTACGAGGAGCACGTGAGAGAGCAGCAGGCTCAGGTGGAGAAAGAGGACTTCAGCGACATGGTGGCTGAACACGCAGCCAAACAGAAGGTACTAAGACACAAAATCAGTGATCTTTTTAACATTTTTCCTTCACATAAATGCTTTTCTGTTGTTGATTTTTGTTTGACAAATAACAGTTCCTGGAAACTTTTACATTTTCTGCTCTAAAGAAACGTTGCAGGCAGACAGGAGAGTAGTTCAGCAAAGACAGATAAACACGTATTTTAAAACACAAATCAACTTTGGTTGGATAAGAAATAGTAGTTAACTTTTTTTTTTTTTTTATCAACACATGATCAACACATCTGGCCTGTGAAGTAACATGTTACTGTAAAGGAGTGCTATTTTTAAATTAAAGGAAAGTGGAAGTTAGTTATTTTAGTGGTGATATTTGAATATTAATAGT
>VUQI01013290.1:11219-28997 GCA_015106735.1 Paratilapia polleni
AAGAGAAAAAAAAAGAAAAAAAAAATGTTTAAAAAAAAAAAAAAAAAAAAAGATATAATAGCTACTGGGTCTAAAAAGTGAAGCTGATGACCCTGAAACCTCCATTCTCTCTAATGGCCAGCAGAGGGTGACTTCTCTGGTTTCAAAAGATGATAAAGATGTCTGAGTCTATGGAAGTCTTGTCTGTGACCTCATGGGGGCTGCTTGTGATTGACAGGTCGATGTGTGTGTAGTGTTCCTTGGTTCCTCAGTCAGATACACACCTCGCTTGTCACTTCTGGTTTCAAACCACCAAGAAGGCAACTATGATACACTCTGCTTGAGGTTTCACAATGAAAAAAGGTGTTGGCTTTGTCCATCTTTTATATACAGTCTATAATACAACACCTTTGATAAACAGCACCTTCCTGAACGCAGTAAATTACTGAAGACAAAGTTAAAATGAAGTATGTTATAGTTTATTTACAGTACTTAAACAAATTTATTAGACCACCTGTCATAAAAATGAGAAAGATCATCCAGCATCACAAAGTGCTTTAATGTGGACTCTTTCCTCTTCAGTGAGTTGTTGCTTTACCATTTTGAACAGCAGTGAGGGATTTCAAACTGAATTTGAAAATTTGTGGTTAACAGCAATAATTATATTTTAGGAATCAAAATATAATTTCGATTAAAGAGCTTGCACATACTGGGTGGTGGTCTAATAAATTTTGATTTGAGCACTGTACATTCAAACAATAGCATACATTGTAAGATCTACATGTATTTAAAAAAAAAGCTGCTTATATATCTAAATTTCATAAAAAAAAATAAATAAACCAACATAATATAAAGTATCACAACATAACAAAAGTACAAGCTGCATATTGTATTCTATTGAGTTCAAAAATTTAACCTGTTAACCTGAGGCTGAAACATGCCGTGTTGAAGTGCTGTTTCATATCTCTGTTGTCAACCTGTGGATTTACAGTTAGGTGTGTAAGTATTTGGACAATGACACAAGTTTTGTAATTTTGCCTCTGGAAGCCATCACAATGGATTTTATACCAAACAATCAAGATGTGACTAGAAGTGCAGACTTCCAGGTTTAATTGAAGGCATTTAATAGAAGTATTGCATTAACTGTTTAGGAATTCTGACCATTTTTATACTTAGCCCCCCCATTTTCAGAGGCTTAACAGTAACTGGACAGTTGACTGACAAGCAGTTCCATGGCCTGGTGAGACCTGTCCCCTCATTATTCAAATGACAAATTAAGCAGATCTGGAGTTGATTCCATGTGATGAAGTTGCATTTAGCAGCTTTTCACTAGAGCTCTCAATAAGAGGTAAGGTGAAGGTGAATCATATCTTGATTATTTATATATTTAAAATCCACTGTGATGGTGTACATAGGCAAAATTATGAAAATTATGAAATTGTCAAATTACTTAACTTACATACATTAACATTATACTTAAATAATGTTACCTCCTGCCACGCTAAGTTGTTCTAGTAAAAATATACCTGACATGCCTATATGTACTACATACACAGAAGGTAATAAAACACTTCTGTGTTTTGCAGTATGGAAAGATTAAAACATTTTAGGAGTGGCATGTGAGAAAATTATTGCAAAATCCCAAGTCCCTCTCAGACAGACATGGGAGACGAAGCATGCTGGCTTCATCTCTCTGTTAAGGTGACGCCATTCTGGGTCACTGAAAGCGAGCTCCCAGCGTATTATGTACTCTGCAGGAGATTTCACAGTGCTGTCAATGATAAAATGAATGAGGTGAGGTTTTTTAGTTTAGGTTTTTTAGGGGTTTTTTTTTAGTTCTTTTTTTTTTAGTTTTTTTGAGTTTTTATTAGTTGGTGGCTATCTTTTAATAGGTTCTTTGATAATTAGAGATGCCACCTCCTATATGTTGGTTGTGAGAACACAGCCATACAAATGGAAAATTGAGTGAACCTTCGTTATAGCTGGCAGATGCTGTAGATACAGGTAAGTAATAACCTCAGAAGAAAAACAGCTCCTGTTTAACTTGTAGCTCTATAATAGATGTGAAATTATAGAGCAAACTGAAGAAAGGAAAACTCAACATGTACATTAAAGTTGGGTGAATTTGTGCAGAAACTTATGGAGATATGACCACTGTTAACATGGCATGTGTTCAGTCTTGCGCTTTGTTGAAATAATATGCCATGTTTTTAGGGTCCAACTGGAAAGTGACCAGTGTGTCATTTGTATATGAAGCCAACATATTCATGTGCTGTCAGATTAACAGAAAGGACTGCATATCTAAAAGGGGCTATAGTTAAATAGTAAAAAAAAAAGACATAAAACACATCACAACAAATATAATATAACATAGTCTGTAACAAGAAAGGGAAAGCGTAGGCAGTTTAAGGGAAACTCCACTTCTACTTTTCATAGTTCTGGCTTTCATTGCTAGTGGTTGAAAAACATATTTTTCATAGATGTCTGTGTATATTCAGGGTGGGTTAGATGAAAATTCATTTCATGCTTTGTCCTCCAACAAATTTTGTACAAAGGCTTTGTTTGATGGGACAAATCACGCCACTGAACTGCAAGTTGCCTCATCGATTCTAAAACAATAACGCGCCCTGAGTGCACATGAAATCAAAGAGATGATATTGACCACATTGTTAAGATTAAAGCTGTAAGTCCAGTGCCTGCATTCCTACTGTGTTCAATCATATCCCTGTAACAATATCCTGAGAGTCCCTGGTGTTTCTGCTCATATGAACACACTGTATCTGCACAATCTTTGAACTCTGCTTTTGTAGCAAAAGCAAACCTTTATTTCACTGAACTGTAATATAAAAAGATGATTTGTGTGATTAGAGTCATTTTCTACCAGCTCAACTAACCTCCATAATTTGATCAATAGTTTAAACCTCCCAGCTCAAACTATGGATTTTCTTGAAAAAGTCACTGAAAAACCTTTTCAAACGCCACCACATGCTGATTTTTCATTGGATTGGATTTGAATTTGAACTGAGCATTCAAGACCCTTCAAAGAGATCTAACAGATAAAACGGGCTTTCTTCTGGCAAATGTTGGCCAACAGTAGATTATCTGCTAAGACAACTCACTTGCTACCCAACGTACAGTGCCTTGAAAAAGTATTCATACCCTTTGAACTTTTCCACATTTTGTCACGTTACAACCACAAACTGAAATGTAGTTTATTGGGATTTTATGTGATTGACCAAGACAAAGTAGTACATAATTGTGAAGTGGAAAGAAAATTTTTACAAATAAAAATCTGAAAATGTTGCCATGTCTCGGTAGGTTTGCAGTTGTGCCATACTCTTTCCATTTTCGGATGATGGATTGAACAGTACTCTGTGAGATGTTCAAAGCTTGGGATATGTTTTTATAACCTAACCCTGCTTTAAACTTCTGGTGTGTTCCTTGGTCTTCATGATGCTGTTTGTTCACTAATGTTCTCTAACAAACCTCTGAGGCCTTCACAGAACAGCTGTATTTACACTGAGATTAAAGTACACACAGGTGGGCTGTCGCAATTGAAGGCAATTGGTTGCACTGGATTTTATTTAGGGGTATCAGAGTGAAGGGGGCTGGATACTAATGCACGCCACACTTTTTAGATTTTTATTTGTAAAAAATTTTGAACACTATGTATAATTATGCACTACTTTGTCACATAAAATCCCAATAAAAAGTTTGTGGTTGTAACGTGACAAAATGCGGAAAAGTTCAAGGGAGACGAATATTTTTTCAAGGCACTGTAGCATCTAGCGAGCCAACATTAGCATGCTTCCTCGCTAATGCTATTGCTAGCAAAATACCATCTGAAGCCACATCAGTTTTTCATCCTTACATAGAGTTTGTAACAATGTTAATTGATTAGCTGACTCCTTTGTCCAATGGTACCTAATGTTGCTCACTGCTGACCCTAAGAGAGACCCGACAAGAATAATTGTTATTTACAAATAATAAAATATTAGGGTCATTCCATGCTAACTTAAAAAAAAAAAAACAACCACTTTTCCAAGTTTGTTTTTCCAATGGATTGCATCGAACGAAACATCAAAGAAACCCTGAGGATAACTAAATAGTTGTTGCTGAAGTTTTGTACCCAAACAAAGAAACTTGAATTACTAACTGCTCAAAGTGCTTTAGGCTACCAAGGCACATTTAGCCATACGTTCATACAGTGCTTTATTCTGTACACTTTATCTACCTCATATCCATGGCCAATTTAGAACCAGTTAGCCTAAGATCTTTGGACTGTGGGAGAAAACCAAAGTACCCAGAGAAAACTCAACCAGGCACAGAGAGAAAATGCAAACTCCACATAGAAAGGCCCCAGCTGACCAGGAGATTCAAGCCAAGAACCTTCTTCCTGCGAGGCAACAATTCTAACCACTGCATCACTGTGCCACTCTAAAATCTCCATGAGCTTCCATTTTCTTGCAACCCAATTTAGATCAAAACGTTCTGGGAATCAGTCCATAAAAATCCAAAATCAGCCAATTTACCATCAAGATTCTTTTCTCCTGGAACACTTCCAGCGCTGCTGTTAGTTTTACATCTCAAGAAATCACATTATGACCATTTAAGCAGTGGGAAATGTCATCTTTTTTATGTGTGTCTGGACAAAATTTTTCATCTTAGTTCTTTAGCTCCAAACGCATATTATTTAGCAACTTTGAAATTACAGAATATGTAACATCAGCTATTAGCAGTACTTTCATTTCATAACATTCAGTAACAAGTATTAAGTTGCATGTGTTAATTTTTCTCATGCGTTTAGTACAATCACCATCCAATCCCATAAAAGACAAGCAGCTGGTAAAGATTGAAGAATCATAATAATGAGGGCCAGTCTTCAAAAACTCATGACTGAAAAAACTATTTGCAGTACAGCTGTAAGATTCCCATGAACTTAAGCAATTCAAAAATAATTTCTTAAAGAAAATCTATGACATGAACTGGGAGGTCTGTGTGTGTTGTGTGCAATCTATATCTATAGAAGATATAGATAGATTCTAACATAATTTAAACACAATTATTTTAATTGTGCATTAAAACTGCATTTCTCACACTTTATTACCAAAACAGTATGCTTTTAATTAACCTTTCACCTGCAGGTGTTATGTGGTTGACATACACAGTACAGTGGCACACACATGCATGACTACAACTGCACAGAGGTCATAAGATTTCCTGCACTTTATTTTATTTATTTATTTATTTTTAATACGGTCTGAATCACATACTCATAAATTCACACTACCCGGTGGCTGGTGTGTTCTCATGCTGGATGTAAGAGTATCACTCTCAGTCAGGCAGTTCTACGTATACGTGCAGGGAATAATTTCTAAATATTGATTCCTTCCATCTGGTCTAAAATTTATTACAGGTATGATCTTCCGTCCAAGTATTGACTCCTTCAGAGCAGCAGCCTTCTGAAATTACTGCAGGGACAGCATTCAGTCCAATTAGAGCAGCAATGGTAAATATCAGACTGTATGACAAAATATGTGGCAGAATTTGACTTGACAGAAAAAATACAGTGTGCTTCACAATCAGACTCACCTGATGTGCAATAATGCAAAGAAAGGTTGTGCCAATGCAATATTGACAGAAATGAATTCTACAGACATCTATCATGATTCAAGTCTCATGTTGATGGTAGCTTCTTTTCTTAATGTTCCAGGCTAAATAACAGCCTGTATAATGCAGAGTGACAGGAATGATGGAAGAGCCTGATGTGGACCTGTAAATTAGAGGTTTGTTATTTGTCCATTACCCAACAGGACATTTTTAAATGGCACCTGCTATATTGCTTCCAGGAAATATTAAGTGGAGATGGGTTTTAATAATACAGTCATAAACATCAGCGGTCGAGTAGCTCTCAAAGGAAATGTGGACTGTAGAATCAAAGAGTGAAAGAAAAAATACACGTGATTTTTATGTCACTGAAAAAGAAATGCCACTGAATTACAAGTTGCAAGGGGTGTAACCGTTCTGAAACAATCACTTTTGTGTAGGTTGCGTTATACACCGATCAGGCATAACTTTACGACCACTGACAGGTCAAGTGAATAACACTGATTATCTCTTCATCACGGCACCTGTTAGTGGGTGGGATATATTAGGGAGCAAGGGAACATTGTTTAATCCAGTTTTTCATTGAGAGCAAATTTTTGTTGGTGTAAACAGTATATGTGTAAAAATAAGATCAATAATAGCAGCTGAAAAATAGCAACATGCATTATTAAAATGATATGCTAATATGCCATGTGCTAATGTTGCTTTTGCTATTTAGCCATGTAGAGCTGTTAAACCAGGTTAGCATTCTAGACCGGTGAAAACTGTAATGATCATCCAATTAAAGAGTGAACTGGAAATACACCAATAAGACGTAACAATTTGGCCCCTATCAAACTCACTCAAATCCTTACATTTGCCCATTTTTCCTGCTTCTAACACATCAACTTTGAGGACAACATGTTCACTTGCTCCCTAATATATCCCACCCACTAACAGGTGCCATGATGAAGAGGTAATCAGTGTTATTCACTTGACCTGTCAGTGCTCATAATGTTATGCCTGATCGGTGTACATCAGAATAATAGAGTTTAGTTTTCATTCATTTGATGATGTATAAATCAAACCTTTTGATTTTGAATACAAAAAGCATTTTCCCCTCGAATCTTGTTGATTTCATTTCAAAAATGAACCAAAACTATCAATATTCCACACAAAAAGCAAAGCTAAAAATCCAAAACATTCATCTCCACTCATTATCACATGACTTCTTAAGGGGTATCCAAGCATGGAAGCAACTAGCAGGGCCGTGGCGACCAGAGACCATAGAATGTCAACGACATTCAGCGATATCAAGCAGGGATGGGCAAATTAACTGCTGGTGTCATGAAGTGAGTGACGGGTGAGTTAAAATTTTCTCAACTTTGAGCCAAGCTCCAAACCACTGGAGCGACTACCAATAGGTGTAAATAGGTGACCTTTATATGATATGATGGCAAATATATTAGAGGGAACTAGAGCATGGAAAAAGGAAGTTAACTTTTTCATACCTGCTAGACCACACAATATGATAGCTAGCTGGCTAACATTAGCTTGCTTCCTCACTAAGGTTGTCAGAAGCAAAGTACTATGTGAAGCCACATGATGTTTTATCTGTGCTTGTTGATGGTGGGAGGGTGATTATTCTGAGGAGAAAAAACCCATTACAAGCCAAAGACAGTAATGCATGTATTGTAGGTTTGGTTCATAGTAAAAGAATAATAGGGAAAAATATGTACATTTATTTATGTAAATATATAAAGTATATCACCAAGCAAATAATACAATCCTGTATAAACTGTTGAATCTACAGAAAACTAATGCGGCTTAAATGTGGCAAATTAAGCTTGATTGAGACTTAATGAAAGACAGATAATGCTGTTTAAAGTGGCCCATAAACCAGTCCATTAATATTCTGAGAACTGAAGGAGGTGGTCTGCTGAAAACAAGCAAAAGTATGTACCGTTTCATGGTTTTCCCTGCCTCAAAATGGGCCTTTGGGGGTGACTTCACACAAACCCACGATTGGTCCACATGTACGCAGGCAAAGAGTTCTGTTACTTAACAGAAGTCTATATAGTTTCCTGTTATTTTTTGGCTATTTGATAACCCAAAATGTATTTAATCATTAGTAAGTTAAACCCCACTTATAAAAGGTGAATGGATAAGGAAAACGATTTATAGTCTTTGTATCACAGTCCTGGTAATTTTTTGATGGTGGAAACCAAAAATTCTTTGGTGAGTGCCAAAATTTTTTATATGCAGGAAAAGCCCTGCGTTGTTGCAGGAGCACTTTCTCTGGTATGCTCTGCATCTGAAGAGTATGAGATGCAGTGAATTAAATTGAAAGCATGAGAAAGTATTTTTAAAAGTAATGTTTAAAAGTGGTCAGAATTCTTTGTCACTTTTTAATCAGGTACACAATGAGTTATTCATGAAGATAAGCTGTCTACCTTTCGATATAATGCAGTTCAGTACACCAGTACTGGAACTTGATGTGTCTTCTGATGTAGTCCATTCACTTAAAGGCTGGTCATGCTGTTCATGCTGAGATCGTTTTCTGCTCTTGCAAATAGTCTCAAGAATAAAAATATGAAGCTGGAGTGGACACAGGCTGGACAGCTATAGACTGCTGTATGTAATGTAATAAATCTCTATTTCTGCTGAGGCTGCAAATGGTAAAGAAATTGGCATCAACAGTATAAAATCACTGGCCCAACTAGCTTTGTGTCAACAGTCCAGGCTGCTGCTGCTGGTGTAATGGTGTGAAAATTTTCTTTTTTCTGGCACACTTTGAGCTCTTTAATATAAATCTGGCCATAACCTGCATATTGTTGCTGGCTCATTGCATCCCTTTATGACCACAGGTTGCCATCAAGTAATTTTAGCACAATAATTCTCTATGTCAAAAAGAAAAAAGTTGCTTAGACTTTAGAGGTAAGTCACCACATCTGAATCAATAACATCTTTGGGATGTGATATGACAGGAGATTGGCAGCATTAATGTGCACTGGACAAAGATAGCATTGACAAAAGAGATCAGAGAAAATACATTACAGATAAAGATGTTACATTGAATCTCTCTCAAATTTTTTGTGCATATAGAATAAATTACAGGTATAGTGCAATGAAAAAGATTTCTTAGGGTTTTTTTTGCATATTTGTCACACATGTTTCAGATCATCAAACAAATTTTAATATTAAACAAAGATAGCACGAGGAAATACAAAATGCAGTTTTTAAATGAGGATTTCATTTATTAAGGGAAAAAAAAAAGCTATCCAGACCTACCTGGCTCTATGTGAAAAAGTAATTGCCCCCCTAAACCAAATAGGTTGTGCCACTCTTGGCAGCAAGAACTGCAATCAAGCATTTGTGATAACTGGCAATGAGTCTTCCAAATCGCTGTGGAGGAATTTTGGCCCACACTTCTTTGCAGAATTATTTTAATTCAGCCACACTGGAGGGTTTTCGAACATTTAAGGTCCTGTCAAAGCATCTCAATCAGATTAAAGTCCAGAACTTGACTAGGCCATTCCAAAACGTTCATTTTGGTTTTTTTGGTGGGGTTTTTTTGCTATTCAGAGGTGGACCTGCTGGTGTGTTTTGGGTCATTGTCCTGCTGCATAACCCAAGTGCTCTTGAGCTTCAGGGCACAAACTGATGGTCTGACATTCTCCTTCAGGATTTTCTGGTAGAGAGCAGAATTCATGGTTCCATCAATTACAAGTTGTCCAGGTACTGAAGCAGCAAAGCCGCCCCAGACCATCACCCTACCACCACCATGTTTGACTGTTGGTATGATGCTCTTTTAATGAAATGCTGTGTTAGTTTAGTTTTAGTTTTAGTTTTTAAGTAACAGGACGCAAACCTTCCAAAAAGTTCCGCTTTTGTCTCGTCAGTCCACAGAATATTTTCCCAAAGGTCTTGGGGATCATCAAGATGTTTTTTTGGCAAATGTGAGACGCCATTTTTCCCCAGTCTCTTTCTTATTGCTGAATCATGAAAACTGACCTTAACTGAGGCAAGTGAGGCCTGCAGTTCTTTAGATGTTGTTCTGGGTTCTTTTGTGACCTCCTGGATGAGTCATTAATGTGCTCTCGGAGTAATTTTGGTCGGCCGGCCACTCCAGGGAAGGTTCTTCACATTGGGCAAGGTAGGTCTGGATAGCTTTTTGTATTTACTCTGGTTATCTTTGTCTAATATAAAGATTAGTTTGATAGTCTGAAACATGTAAGTGTGACAAATATGCAAAAAATAAAATGAGGAAGGGGGCAGATGCTTTTTCACGGCACTGTATTTCGAATTAGCATATTTTAGCATTAATACCCTCTCACTTCTTTCTTAAATTATGAGTTCAGATGCATATTGTGGGCATGACAGAAAAACAAACACCTATGCATAGTCAAAGGGTTTATTGTATTTTATATTTAGATTTACTGAGATAATGTGGTTCTCAGTGAGCTTTTAAGATATAAAAACACAAAGCTGGAGAAAACACGTGTAGGGATTTTATGGATTTTTCCATTTTAAGCTTTAAGTAGTTTTATACCAAGTAGCTGCATTGTCTAATTTGTTTTAAATATTGTGTACACAATTGAACATCTGAAATTGTTCTGAGTTGTTTTGATATTTTACTGACTTTACTTCCAAAGTAGGAAACCAGACTGTACTTTTCTGTCATGTTTGGAAAAATCGATTCAACAACAGGACGTGCAGCAGCAACGAAGGTAATCGCCTGACATGGAAAATAAATGAACTCATAACATACTTTATTTCAACTTTGTCTTCAGTAATTTCATTCACATTCAGGAAGGTGCTGTTTTTTAAGTGTTGTATTATAGACTGTAAATAAAAGATGGACAAAGCCAACGCCTTGTTAGAAACGTTCCATTGTGAAACCTCAAGCAGAGTGTATCATAGTTGCTTTCTTGGTGTTTTGAAACCAGAAGTGACAATCGAGGGGTGGAACTGACTGAGAAACAAGGAACACTGCACACACTTGTTGTTTTTCATGCGCTTTGCCGCATCACTTTTTATTTAGACTATTTTTTACACATCTCTGTGATATAGTGAAAGACTATATCACAAGGCAAGGATGTCATAACTTTGAAAAACTTTTATAAATAAATAAAATAAATAAAAATCTAGTTTTGGCTGCGGTGCTACTGCCATAACTTTTGGCCACAACTGTATAAGATAACCAACATGGCGCCAGCCAAAATGGTAACGTAGAAGCTTCAGATAGTGAAGTCTAAACCCAGTGGGTGAGGTCATGGAGGCTACGTCCATCTTTTGTACTGTCTTTGTCTATGTCATCGTCCAACAAAAACAAAAAATAAACCAAAAAAACAAAAAATTATTATTTTTAAAGATGATTCCACTAGCAAAAATAACATAAAGGAAAAAGAACAATTTGGTGTACTTTTCTCACAGACATGTCTGCGCTTTAGTGCTTCGTGGAACATTCAGTGCTGTGTTTCTGAAAGCATTCTTCAACTAAAAAGGTGTAACACAGCAGAGACTGTCCTGAATACTGAAGGACATAATGAACTTATTAATATTTACATAATGGCTCCAGTGCAAGCCCATGTAACAACATACTAAACATCTGGCTTTAAGTTCAATAAGCAAATTAATTCAGTAGTTAAAAACAATTTTTTCCATCTCCGCTCCATATCGAAAATTTCTTTCTGCAAGAGATCTCAAGATCATTCATGTCATTCATACTCTCATTTCTTCCCGCTTGGACTACTGCAATTCACTTTACACTGGTCTCTGTCAGTCCTCTCTGTCCCGTCTCCAGCTCGTCCAAAATGCTGCTGCTAGGCTCCTCACAGGCACCCGAAAAACAGATCATATTACACCTGTTTTAGCTTCTCTCCATTGGTTGCCTGCGAGGTTTCCTTCTGTTTGTCTACAAAGCCCTTCATGGTCTGGCTCCTTCTTACTTCTCTGACCTTTTACACTCCTACTTGGCTTCCAGGTCCCTCCAGTCAGCTGATCAGGTACTTCTGACTGTCCCCCCCTCTAGATTTAAACTCAGAGAAGACCATGCATTCTCTGTGTTTTCCCCCAAACTGTGGAACAACATTCCTCTCACAGTCAGATCTGCTCCATCCATCAAATCTTTTAAAACTAGACTTAAAACTTATTTTTATTCATTGGCATTTGAGTCTGTCTGATTTGCTCATTGTCTTTCCTGTGTCAGCACCTACTAGCATGTATTTTGTTTATTTCTTATCTATTCTCTTATTTATTTCCACCCATTGTTTTGTACCGCACTTTGGTCAAATTGAGTTGTTATTAAATGTGCTTTAGAAATACATTTGAGTTGAGTTGAGGTAAACAAATGGATACAACAAAAGCTCTTTCAACTAAATAAATATAAGGGTGATATGTATGCATATACAGTATACTGGATCGACTGGACCTTGAGGACTTCTACGGAAGGAGGAACGAACGGCATTCAGTGGACACCGGAAACAACTCGATGATCTTGCATTTGCTGATGACCTGGCACTCCTGTCCCATGGTCGAGTCTCAACATCAACAAGGGCAAGACCAAGAATAAAGAGGGATTGCTGGCATTCAGCTTGTGTCTATGGCACAATCAGTCACTACTCATGGCGAATATCTTGGTGTAATCATTCATCATTCTGGCTTCTAAATAAAAAATAGAAATTTTGTGTCCGAGCCAAAATTAGAAAAGCTCATTCATGCTTTTATGTCCTACAGAGTGGACTACTGTATTGCAATACGGTGCTTATCAAATTTATTAGACAACCACCCAGTGTAAGGTTTATGCCACAGCTGTCCTAAATTAACAGTATTGGTAATTACAAAATCATTTTTATGTTTCTGTAATGGTTAATCCACCAGTATGTGCAAGCTCTTTAATCCAAATGATGTTTTTAATGCTAAAATATAATTATTGTTGTTATCCATGAATTTTCAAATTTACCGTTTTACAAAAAAGCAGAAAAATTAATAATAAAGCACATTATTATTTTTTGATTAAGGCGCCAAATTACAGTTATTTACTGGCATTCCTGAACAGAAACATTAGTTTTAGTGGTTGATTAATTTCTGACTTCTCAGAGAAGTCCAGTGTGCCGGCTCAAATTTGGGTATAAAAACATGAATTCAGTTTGAAATTCCTCACTCCGGTTCAAAATGGTAAAAAGTCAAGAACTCACTGAAAAGGAAAGAGTCCGCATTAAAGCACTTTGTGATGCTGGATGGTCTTTCTCGTTTGTATGACAGGTGGTCTAATAAATTTGTTAAGCACTGTACTTTCTGGACTCCCCAATAAGACCTTCAGACATCTGAAGCATATGCAAAATCCCACATATGCAAAAATGTTGTTTGTCAGAATACTGACACACAAAAAGAAAGACTCAGTCAATACTCAGTACCTTAATCTATAAATACAGAATTAAACTTCAAGTCATACATTGTTGTCTAGAAATGTCTCCACGGCCTGGGCCCAAACACGTCTGAGATCAACTTCTACAATCTGAAGGAGGTGGTCAGCCAGTTCAAAATGCAAGATGATGACGACATGCTGTAAAAAATACCCAATTCCACTTAACAGAGCCAATTTCAACGGCAATAACAATCTGGCGTCTTGGATCGATGTGCTCCTACTTATTACTGTGCATCTACTACAGTTATTAACTGCTGATATGATCAGTAACAAACCTTAATACTTTTAGTATTGATCAAAATGTTTCTGTATCTTCCAAGTACAGGAAAACAGATAAGCACAAGTTAATGCTTGATTGATTTTTATGCCTTTTTATTCTTCAGTAGGGTGTTGTGTAATTTTATCCAGCTGTGATGTTTTTTTTCTGTATTCCAGTTAAGCCATGTTTTTGTGCAGCTGTTTAGGTCATGACAAAATTAAACATTAAAGAAAGAAAAATGTTGTTTCTTTTTTAACTTAAGCAATATGACAAAAATGAACTTTTGGTATTGATGCTAAAACGCCACTAAAGCCTAACAATTTACTTACTTTAACTTACAATATTTCAGTAGGTATACAACAAAATTGTTATTTTACTGAGTATTACAATTCAGGTAGTTCAGCTACATAATGTCACCAGAATGATGCCGTCATACATCAGACCTGAAAGGCCTGAAAGGAACGTTGGCACCAAACTGCCAACTAAAACCGTCTTTCATCATACAGTTTTGACTGACGTCACCCAAAAGAAATAAGAAAAAAACCCTGTTTGTTTGCTGACTCACTAACTACCAGTAGAGACAGCGTTGGTGTTTGATCCTAATGTTTCCTTACAGCACATAACAGCATAAGGTCTGCTGGGAAATTACATCTACAACAATTTCCAATTGCATTTCTCCAAATTTTGACAGCAGGAAAATTGGATTTTGTAAAGTAGATGGCGTATGTGTGTGTGGATGACAGACATATAGGGGTTTGTGTTTGGATGTGAAAGGACATGCAACTCTAGCAAATTATCAGATCTTACCCTCAAACTACAAGTGAACACACTCTCTCTCTCCAACTCTGGCACACACACACACACACACACACACACAGAAAGAGAGGACTGCACCATTCCCATCTGAGGAATGTTAGCCAATCAATGAAAGGATGCAATGTGACTAAATCGATGGCAACTACGCTTTACTACACAACTATTCATCATTTTCTCTCTCTCTCTCACACACACACACAGACAGGTTTGTACGTCTTTCTGAGCACATTCAATTACACAGAGCACTGCCTAGCTCCTTATCTCAACTTTAGGCATCGCAGTAAATGAGTAACCCCAACCCTTTGCCTAACTTCTACAATTAGCCCCAAAACCAGCTGAAATGTCCTCGCTCCCATGGTCTAAACTGGTCCTCACAAGTATAGAAGTACAAGTACACACCTAAGGGAAGCTAATACACAACATCACAAACAGCTCAATAGTGCAATTACACTTAATGTAATTACAGGGAACCACTTTGCATGAAGCGTACATGTTTTATTAATAATGACTGATTTGTTTGTTTTACATTTTGAAAGAAGTGAAATCAAATAAGGTCAAATCAAATTGAGTGAGAGATTTTGCTCCATATTGACATGACAGCATGATGCAGTTGCTGCAGATTCGTCGGCTGCACATCTCCCGTTCCACCACATCCCAAAGGTGCTCTATTGGATTGAGATCTGGTGACTGGAGGCCATTTGAACAGGTAGTCTTGACCATGTCTACATGAGTTGCTGCCATGTGATTGGCTGATTAGATATTTGCGTTAACAAGCAGTTGACCAGGTGTACCTAGTCAAATGGCCAGTGAGTGTAATTGTGTGGTGCCAAGTACAAAATACTGTAATCCACCCTTCAGTTGAATCCGGTAAAGTACAACATCTTTTTTCTCATGCATTGCTTGAGGAAGAAGCAAGTTTAACTGTACTCAGTATAACTTTCTTTGGGGGAATCTATTCACGTCGAATATTCCTCAAAGTGTCCTTCCTTCTCTTACCACGAAGCATCTGATGTAATATGCCTACAGTTTTTGTGGCTCAAAATCTCTACTGAAAAGCAAGGACAATGAATACACAGAAGTGCACAAACACACACACACACACACAGTATGTCAGTCTGTGAATGTGTGTGTGACAGATGCTGCAGCAGATGACAGCTGACTGCTAACACAGCCCCTGCTTTTCAGACAAGCAGGGACAGATGGGTGTTCATCCACAGCAATCAGCCGGCAAAGACTAAACCCACAATCTTAGTTTTTAGCTCACAACACCTGGGAACACCTGGAACAGTCAAGGACATGCAAACAGAAAATCTATATCTCTTGGGTTCATCCAGTGTTTACAAAATTTCTTACGAGTAATTCTTTAACTGCCTGCTGCATTAACAAATGCCAGTGAGTATGAGTGCATTTCAGAGGGAACTGAAAAGAATGAGACACAGAGAGAAGGTAACACAATGTTCTCAGAAAAATCACAAGGACATAAGATGTGCACACACACGCACACACACACACATACAGAGACACTCTTGACAGCTCCATGAGGCAGATAAATCACACTGCTCAGGAAGGTTGCAGTTAATCTGACTGATCAAACTAAAACTTAGAAATAAATATAGAGAGTCTGATCTCACCATGTTTAAATTGGTGACCACATTTGAACTGTTTTAATCTTAAATGCTGACAGTGTTTTGTTTAGACTCTCTTAATGTGTAACTTTCATTTTAATCATTGATGTATGCACCCTGAGTACCGCTGGTCAATGCTGGCTGTACAAGCTGATTGATGAATTGCGTGCTAAGTAAATTACCAGCTCACAGGTCTGTGGCAAGGATGATGATGATTAAATCATAGATGCCTGGCTGACTTCTTACCTTTGCCCCCAGGCTCAGAGACAGGATGGTGTCCTCAAAGGCAGAGTGAGTGTCTACATGAGGAGGAATACCTGAGAATATCATAAACAAATATGGAAAATGAAAATCTTTGGACCAAAGTTAATCAAGTCCCTTTGAAATACAAAAAGTCAAACATTTAAAAAACCTAATCTCAGCCCTTAAATATTTGTCAATACTGTATTAACAAACTGTCAGGATCCAAGGACTTCCACAAGTCCTCATCACTGCATGTTGGAAAGGTTCTGCTGCCACCCAGTGGCCAATCATTAAACTCTGTTTGTGTGCTCCTTTACTCATTTTTAATAACAGCTTAACAATTAGGTCTAAAAGAAACAAATGACTCTACTTTGAGATCTACAGTCTATACTTGGATCGAGACATCTAAATCTACAGTTTTAAGTCTATATTTTTTCAGTGGTTCCTGCAGAACTCTCTACAAGGCTCACTTACCATTGTATGTATACTTAAAATTCCCAAAGCAAACCAGATTAAACTAACCGTGTTCAGAATCAGTTATTCCACGAATTATTAATTGTTTGAGATGTTGAAGTGGACCCCTGTTTCAAATAATCTGTGATTGAAATAATCAGATCAACTTGTGTATAGTCACTGTGAGCCAAAAGCTCAGAGGCTGTAAGAACAGAAGCCCCACTTATCTCTTGTTTACAAACGAGAGCCAATCAGAAGACAGTTTGCTTACGGAGATGGGGAGGGGAGCTAAAAGAGCTCATTTCAGTATTAACAAAAATGACCAGTGTAAGACAAGTATTTATTATTTTGAACTGAGAATTATACAAAGCTACTCTAGTGGAGTCCATAAATTAAAAATACAGAGCTGGGAATAAATTATTCAAGTGTTTACTGACCCTGTCCAGACTCGTACTGATTTACAGTCAGCTGGTCAGGCATAATGTTGATGTGTCCATTTCTCAAACACCGCTCCAAAATAGGTAAACACTCCTCAGGAATACCTAGGAACACGAACACACACACACACACACACACATTCCTCTGTTATTTATTTTACCTACAGTCATGGCCAAAAATATTGACACCCTTGCATTTATGTCAGAAAATGCACCACTTCTCCCAGAAAACTGTTGCAATTACAAATGCTTTGGTATTGTCATGTTTATTTCTTGTGTTGTCATTGGAAGAACACAAAAAAGTAGAGAAAAAAAAAATCTGAGACATTCCACACAAAAAGTCAAAAGTGGCCTGGACAATCAATGAGTCTTTTACGTCTCTCTACTGGAATTTTGGACCACTCTTCCTTTGCCAATTGCTCCAGGTCTCTCAGATTTGAAGGGTTCCTTCTCCCAACTGCTGCTTTTCGATCTCTCCATGGGTGCTCTATGGGATTTAGATCTGGACTCATTGCTGGCCATTTCAGAACTCTCCAGCGCTTTGTCTTAAACCATTTCTGGGTGCTTTTTGAAGTATGCTTTGGGACATTGTCCTGCTGTAAGACCCATGACCTCCGGCTGAGACCCAGCTTTTTGACACTGGGCCCTACATTGCGACCTAGAATTCTTTGGAAGTCTTCAGATTTTATAATACCATGCAAACAGTCAAGACTACCAGTGCCTGAAGCAGCAAAGCAACCCCAAAACATCAGTGAACTTCCTCCATGTTTGACTGTAGGGACTGTGTTCTTTTCCTTGAAGGCTTCTTTTTGTTTTCTGTAAACACTAGAATGATGTGCATTACCAAAAAGCTGTATTTTTTGTCTCATCTGGCCAGAGGACTTTCTCCCAGAAGGATTGTGGCTTCCACAGGTGAAGCCTGTGGAACTCCAAACTCAAATCTGGCATTTT
>VUQI01013296.1:5706-20245 GCA_015106735.1 Paratilapia polleni
GGGGATGATTAAAAAAAAAAAAAAAAAAATCAAGGATACAAAAATAGGCAATAAAGGGTTAAATGTAAAAATGAAGTTTGGATAAATGTGTTTGGAGGATAGATAAGCCTTATGCTTTCACTGTTTGCTCCATGAATGAGTGGTCTGTGTTGGAGGATTTACCTGCCTCAGTACCTCCCTGCTGCTGTCAGCCTGGTGCTGAACCTGATGTCCTGCTAGCTTAGGCTTAGATTGCATTCCTCTACAAACATCCACCTCAGATAAGACAGAGGTCTGGAAATGCTTTTCTTGACTTGAGAGACTCAGTTTTGTCATGGTTGAAGAAATGTGGTAAAATGATAATGGTGAGTTGTAAGAGAGTGAGAGCAGCCTCGTTTGTCAGATTTTCACTGTAATATAAATAAATATAAATATAACTGAATCTGGTACGTAGTGTAGCCTCAGGTAAATGTATTGTTTGTTGCTGATTGATGCCTATTTGCACTCATCAAAGCTCCTTTATGGACAAGAAAAGCAAAATAGTTTTTTTTTATGATAAAATGCATACTGAACTGTTGATTGTTAAATCCTTTCTTTGCTCCCCCAGCTCTGCCTGTGCTGTTGAGGTTTGGATGCAGCCCACATGATATTTTAGTAATAGTCCCTTTCAGATCACTGAGAGTAGGGCTGGAGTTTTGCCAAGAAACATCAATGCTACACTGGAGCTTTCATAGATTGGGCTCATTGCTCTGGAACTCTGTGGAAACCCATTGATTACAGCAGCTTTGCAGTCGTCACACCTCTATATCTGCACAGACAACTGTCAAAATGTAAAAATAGTGGGAGCAGAGGGAAAAAGAGGGTAAAGGATGTCAAACAGGCACTCTAAGTTTGGCTCATTTCTCTGTTGGTTTATACAGATTATACTAGAGCCCAGGGCGAGACAAAGTGTTTGTGGATGAGCACAGACTTTTGAGAGATTACATTTACATTTTATGCATGAAGCTGTGGCTTATACTCGCTGTGCTGTTTTGAATGATGACTGTTTGGTATCTCTCTCAAGGACACATGGCTTTGGGGAAACAAACCAGGCTTTTATGGACATTAAACTGGCATCCTTAGATGATTCCAGACATATTAATTTACATCCTGCAGAATTCTTCGGTGTGACTGTAGGTTGTAGAATGGAAAGAAATGAGTTTGTATTCGGTACAGCCAAGACAGGCCAGAATAAAACTCACTACTATACTATACTATACTAGACAAAATGTCACTGGAGTGTTTACCTCTTTGGTTGTTCTTTCGTCTGTGTAGAAGGTGAGATAATGAAGTCTTTCCTTGGCCACAGTGATATGGCAGCTGAATTGCATTGATAAAGAGAAAGTAAGCTTTTTAAAATGCTGGGACTGCAAAGTTGCTGAGACTACAAAAATATAATTGGCTGTAATCCAGGGTTTTGAAGAATACACAATTATCAGTGTTATTTTCTGGCAATGGCTATTTTTCTATTATTTCATGAATGCTTCTTGGTTTGTTTCTTTTTTTTTTTTTTTAACTGATATGCTGTCAACCCATCAAATTCTCAGTGGCTGCACAATCATTTGTGTCACTACATACACTACATCATTAGCCTTTATAGACTTATCCATTACATTCAGCAGTGGAAGGAACACACTATACCTGGGTGCATTTTCACAGCTTTTGACCACTAGATATAATTATTATTTAATGTTTGTACTTAATGAAATTTTACCCACCTTCAAACTAATTGACACCACAAATAAATCATTGGTGTGGCTGCATTTTGTTAAAACAGAGGGTGAAAATGGACTGGTACTTATATAGCGCTTTTCTACTCAGTTTCTGTGTACTCAAAGCGCTTTACACTACAGGCCACATTCACCCAATCACACATACATTCATACAGCACTTTTATCTACACTTAAGTGCTTACTAACATTCACACACACTCACACTCCGATGAATGCATCGGGGGCAACGTGGGGTTCAGTATCTTGCCCAAGGATACTTCGGCATGCAAACTAGGGGAGCCAGGAATCGAACCACTGACCTTCCGATTAGTAGATGACTCGCTCTACCTCCTGAGCCACAGCCGCCCCGGGTATAAACTGGGTATAAACTTTGCAGCAGTTTGAGCTAAATTGTCTTTTGTTAACACTTGAGGCTTTGAGTGTGAATGCATCAGAGTTGGCATATTTCAATACTTTTGGTCTAATATTCATTTTGTAACAACACACATCCAATGCTTGCGGCCATACAAATGGAAAAATATCACTACGGGAACTCTAAAATTTATTGCTTAGGACATTTATTGTCATTATTCCTCAATAGTTCTTCTGCTGGGATCATTTATTGATTTTTGTTCTATCTTAGGAAATGATATGAACATGGACAGATGCGTGCTGGTCAGTTCTGAGTTTCTTGTTACAGGTAGGGATGATTTAATTTCAGAAGATTTTCTGTGGCTTCTGTGTGGATTTTCTTCTCATTATTGTAACTTGATGTTGGGTTTGTATGTACCTGTTCTCTTTCCTTAACTGCACACACCAAAGGAGGCGTGATAGGCCCTATAAAATTGATTTATCTACAACATGCATTTGTTGTCCCCAGCCCATGTTCCTAGAACAGAAATGTCAAGGCTCTGTCCTTCCCCCTTTTGTGTTTCCTCTCTCAGGTTTGAAACTGAGTGAACAGCCGCGGATTGTCTGAAACGGAGCACTAATTGGATTGTCATATTTTCACACGGGGGAATACAAGTGAGGGAGAAAAAGGCTTCATGCAGTGGCCTTGTTTGACTGGTTTTTTTCCTCCTGCTCAATCCCCTTCTTTGCCCAATGAGATTTTTTTTTTTCCACGCGACTAGTCGGAGCTTAAGCCCTAATCTCCTCTGGAGTACATGAAAAGAAATCTGCTATCGCTCCTTTGGTTTTCTTCCCCTCCAATTTCTAACAGATCAATTCTCTATTCTCTCCCTATCTGCTAACACCAACCCCCGTCCCTGTCGCCTGCTTTCTCAAGAGGAGCTACTGTTGCATCTAGAACACCATGGTGCCATAAATCATCTTTTACAGCTGCCTGGAGGGCTATATAATCCCCGCCTCTGCCCTTCTCACACACACACACATAGATGAATGGACAATGGAAGGTCAGGTCAGCAAAGCAAGAGCAAAAGACGGAGTGGGGGTGCTGCCATGATAACAAACATTAGAGTCCTCTGGGACATGGGTAATCGGTGTTGTGATATTAGGCTGCAGGTAATCAATTGTCATTGGTTGAATCTTTTTAAAAAGAGGGTAAGCTGTAAACTGCTGTGAGGGTAAGCGGGTACACCTCACAAGTCACGTGGAGTCGTAGGAGGGTGACCAACATGCGGAGTGGGCAGAGAGTACCTTTGAGGTTACATTTATTCTCACTGAGAAAGTCCTTGCCACATATTGTACTTTTACTTTTTGAGGATTATCATGTTTCCCCTCTCAGCAGCAGCAGCACTGTGGGTGGGAGTGTGGTGGGAGGATGCAGCATTACAGGGAAGATAACCGGGTTTCAGTCTCAGACTATGTCAGCGAAAGGTGTCCTAGTAAACCAGACCTGACAGTGCCTGCCAGAGGAGGTTCATGGGGGGTGGGTGCACAAGAAAGGAGCGATTATGAGGTCTGGAGTGGGGGTTATTGTAGGGATGATATGCCCATCAGTTCACAGGAGATATCAGACATACAAACATGGCTGCTTCAAGTGTTCATAGAAGTAGGAAGTACCTCTTCTAGGAAAAGGAGAAATCTTCCCAGGGGCTTGTCTTTGAGCAAAATATCAAATGTTCTTTTGGCCATGACCTGTGACCTTCATAGAGCACTATGAAAGCAGAGGAGCAAAAAACATGTATGCCTCTAAGGCTGACTTTTGTTTTGGAGAATATCTCAATCCTGAAACTGAAACTTTGATATTTTGCAGCGAATATTCACTAATCTATGATGACATGAGTTTAAAATGTGGTTGCAATTGTTCACCCAGCACAATACACATTTCCAGCATCACCATTTTTCATTGTATTCTGTTGAGTGACAGGTGGTGGTAGGAAATAAGTAGAGACAAGACTTCAAGGTGGAAAATAAAAAAAATTGCAAAAATAAAAAAGTTATGCTTTTAGGCTGCACACATTATTTTCATAAGAAATAGTCAATTCACGCAACTTTACTAATACTATTTTGTTTTGAGGCTGAGTAGTGTCAGCAGCTTGATGCAATGCAAAATGGAACAGTTTTTAACTTTAGGCTAGAAGAGGGTTATGAGACTACTTGTTAAATTACATTACAACTTAGGTGTCAGCAGGTTACAGTTCCTTCTTTAGGTGTAGGGCACACATTGGAGTAGTAAAAGAGACTACTCTGACTGTGATCATTTCTGTTACAGTAACAAACCTACAGAAATCAAGTTTTTCTTTTCAATTTTATGCATAGCAAATGCTGTTAGAACCATGGTGAAATAACCTCTGACTTGCTTTTATGCAATATATGCAAAATTGCATTCATTAAGGCAAAACTTACAGGCTCACAGTTTCTTTGTTGTGTTACCTCACTGATCTCTGATAATATCTGTAATACATTTTTGAACACAGGCCGTGCCTCCTCTGTGATAAATCAGGTGAACGTGCTGTATAAGCAGTACAGTATAAGAGAGACAGCGGTCGTCTAATGTCCACAGGCCACAGACATGGGTCCTGGCGCTGCACACAGACCTAATCAATGTGCTCATGGCTCCCTGCCTGCTGGCTAATGAACAGCTAATGCGCTCCTCCTGCCACAGTGATGATTACCTCCTCCATATTGCATGAGTTTGGATGTAAACGAATTTGCTCCACCCCTTGCGCACCCGTCTCTCTTCCTTCCTGATGTGGCGAGGCCTCATTTTTTTCATACAATCATCATACTTTGGGTAGAGGATGTAATTTTTCTTCCCTGCAGACATGGGAACTGTCATGCCGTGCTTGGTGCAAGAGCAGTTTGTATTCATAGTAGTATCTCTGTATTCCCAGGCTGTCCTTTCAAGACATAAGCCCAGAGTGCGGGCCTCTGCTCAGTTCAAAGAAACAAGGTCTTTCGGCTGTTTTGACACTTAGCGTCACTGTTTTCCAGCTGCTGCACTTGTTTTAGCATCACTGCAAACAGAGTCAACACTGACTCAGCGCAGCATCAGCATACTGCTATTAAAAGTCTTCGCCTCTGAACATCCCCCTGAATAAACATATACAACCACATTGTTTATCCAGTGGACTAATTGGCTAATTGTTTAACCCCCATGTAACTCTGACTAGTCAGCAATGCCAGCCATTCATTAAGTTTGCCTTTGTGCTTTTTTCCCCTCTCTGTAATCCACATTTGCATGTCACTGCCAGCGCTGCGAAAATTGTAGAGCAAGATAATTGTTTACATACTGCAGGACACAAGAACTGACAACAGAGCAGAGCTTGGAGCCTGTGTCACAGAGGAAAAAAGTCATTTTCTTGTGGAAGCCAAGTCCTCAGGCGACCTTAAAGGAGAGCAGAGAGTTCACGGGGCTGCACAGATTATTGGACTGATGACGGATGATGCATTAATGACTACAGCATGTGATCTCTTTCTCTGCGTGCGCTCAGGCTTTATGTAACAGTGACAGCCCCACACTATAAAGGCAAAGTTACAAGGTTTGCTTTCTGAACAAAGTGCCACAGCAGCACAACGTTGCTCTGTTTGTATCACAAGCTTTGCCGTGTTTCAAACATAGAGCGTATGTCCTGCTAAATGGGAAAGGTGTATCACCTTTTCTTAGATGGTGAGAGATTACGTATCAGAGATTGCATCTACTGTACAATCCAGAGGGTTCAAAAGTCTGAAACCATGTTGAAAATCTTTAATATTTTTATTGAAACCTGTTAGTGTTCAGGAAGTTTAACAACTAAGGTCCATTTAAAAACTATATATTCTATGTTCTATGTTCAGTGCTTAACAGATTTATTAGACTACTTGTCGTAAAAACGAGAAAGACCATCCAGCATCACAAAGTTCTTTATTGCAGACTCTTTCGTTTTCAGTGAGTTCTCAACGTTTTACCATTTTTACCACGAGTGAGGAATTTCAGTCCAGTGTGCCAGCTCAAATTTGGGTATTTATATCACACTGGAAGTCAGAAATTAATCAAGCATAATATTCGATCACTAAAACTAATTTTAAGTAAGTAAATAACTGTAATTTGGCATCAATCAAAATCAAAATCATAAAATAATAATGTACTTTACTATTTTTTAAGCATTGTAAATTTAAGTAATATTTCTAATCAAGGGACGAATTACTGTCTTTGACCAAAAGGTCAGCTTTTGAGCTGTATCCAATGAGGGTGTGATTTGATTGACTTTTAAGAAACTTGTTCAAGTAAGTTAACTTGCAGCCATTGTTCACCTGCTATAAATATGGCTGTGGCTTACTAAGTAGCATTGTGACAGCAGGATTTTTGCATGTCATTAGAACTTAGTGGAATGTCAGAAGTGAGACTTACTCTGAGCAAAGAGGGGCTTTTTTGGTGTCAAATCATGGCATGATGGAAGGTTTCTGCATGGAAAACGTTCATGGAAACGGGATCAGTTTTATCGGGTGAGGCAGACCATGAGTGGCCATCAAATGCTTCGGGTGGACTGAGGTATACCAGCATTTCATAGTCGAGAACAGCCCTGTTCAGTGATGAATCTTTGTTAGAGATTACTGCCTGTAACAGAAGGGTGTATGTAAGGAGATCAACAGGAGAGAGTGATACCACAGCAGATCAAACCCACACTGAAACATGATAGTAGGAATATTCAAGCCTGGGGGTGTTTTCCTATTCTGGAGTAGGATACTTGCACCAAATTGAGTCTAACATGACCAAGAAGTAGTAGTACTCTAGTCTTCAGAGACATGCTCCGCCCTCTGGTTTGTATCTTTGTGGAGAAGGAACCATGCTGCAGCAGGATAATGAGCCCAAACAAAGCTCAGACAAGGAATGTTTCCGAATTTGGCCCCATTGATCATTTATGGGGTACTTGAAGACAGAAAACCAAGTATTCCTGACATCAAAACATGCTATTTGGAACATCAGATCTACCTGGAATAACGTGTTATCAGGTGTTGTATAAACTTGCGGTATCTATACAGCTCGAGTGCTGCTGACGTTAAAGCAAAAGGGCGGCATACCAAACTCAAAGATAATCTGAGATTCTTGTCCATTTTTTTTCCCCAAGATTTAACTTTCATTGTCTGTTTTGTAATACAGAACATTTCAAATTCTGTTTTAAACAATGCAAAAAAGAAGCCTTCACTAGTGAACCACATTAGCAATAATTCGGTTCTGTGATTGGCAACAAGGTTAGAACTGGAACAAGAAACCCAAGCAATCAAGTAAAAAATGGTGAAAGCTCCACAAAGCAGTCAGAAACTACAGCTTTTGGTGATAATTTTCTACGAACAACTCATTTCACATTAGACATGGTCATTTTATCTGTTGTTAATACAAAAACATATATAGCTTTCCTGAAAATAAAAGAAGAAAAAAATGAAAGTACACCTCACTAACAAGGGGATGGTTGTACTTTTTAATCCTGACTTTTTAAATCCATGTCCCTTTAGAGATTTGTGAATATTTGAACTCACTCAAATCTCTATGTAGGTCAACATGACTGTTAATGCTGCCCACTTCAGTATAATAACTCTAATTCTGCTCTAAAGTGTTTATTAGCATGTGGTAATGTTCTTGTGTACTCAAACCGGAGGATAGACCAGTATGAAGTATGAATTTGGACAAATTAGGCTGAAGGCAGCATGTGCACTTGGGATCATGAGATTCCTAAATGGTGTTTCCATAGCAACAGTGATTTCCTCTCACTGCAGGTGATTATTCTGTGGCGGTCCACCCGGCCATGGCCTACCTGTGGTGGGGGGAAGGTTGAGGAACAGGCTGAGGGTGCCTGTAGTCATTCATTCCTCCATTAACCTTTGTGTATGCAGGGTCGTCCAGTGAGAATTCACAACTCTCATTTACGCAGAGCAATAAAGGCTACGCTAATACACATTCAGTGAATAAAGGCAAGGCAATAAGAAGACAACATAGAGCTAGAAAAGTGCTTAAACATGAAAATCAGACATCAGGGAGATCAGTATTTTTAAAGTGCCTGTGCAAATTAGGCTCATAGAGTTTTATTAAAGCTCTGCACTCCAAAATCTTGATGGTTTCATTTTTAATTCTCCTGCAGTCCTAGCTGGAGAACTTTTGTTTTGTTTTAGTTTCAAAATCAATCATGTTGAGTGATCAGAGACTGTTCCGACATCAATAAACTGAGGCTTAGATGGAATTCACCTTTACCTAAACCACTGGGACATCTCCGTTGTATTTATTGATTTGATTGTAGGAGGAAGTGTGTCTGTGGATTAGTGAGTTCATTATACTTTGGCTCAAAGCCACAGCAGATAAATTACTTACAAACAAGGACGTTTAGAGGACCAGATTTGGTCTTGATTGGAGGAAGTGTACAAGACACCTGAAATACTCCACACACTGTGGAATTATTAGATTGCCAATGGCTGTCAGGAACAGCAGAGTGATTGGCTCTGGTTTCTCGTAAACAACACTGTAGCTTGGCCCAGTCTTGATTGCAGGCCAGTGGGAATGCCAGCAGGAGTCGATACATTTCCATCTTGGACATCTTACCCCTCTGGGTGTAATCCAAACAGGAATATGAGCATCAACCTATGTGTTAAACTAGACCATACATAAGCTGATTGTGGGATTGGATTTCCACCTAGTGAGTCCATGTTTTACAATACAGAAACGATATTTTGTGTGCATTTCAGCATCATCTGTTTTGGCCATTATTCACTATTATTTCACTATTAAGGGTAGATTTTGCAGGCTGAATTCCATTAATGGGTTTGATAACTAACAACGCAATATAATATAGCTCAGCATGACAACAACATAAACTATTGTCTTAGAAACTATCTTAAAGCTTTTTATAGAGTCAAAACATTGGCAGGACTAATAGTCTACTGGCACAGTTGGTGAGACTTAAAAAAAAGTAAAGCATTAGGTAAACAGATGCTATTTTGACACACCCTCACAGCCCTTAAACGTGGTCCAGTCAGGAATAAGGAACCAGACCATGGATGTGTAGGGCCTTTAACATAAACTAAAGTTGGAGTAGTGATTGAGATGTTAAAGTAAAATGCTTTAGGCCCCAGTCACACAGGCCTAGAGACCAGTTGGCAACTGCCTAGTAGCCACCGGTCGCTAGGGGTGGGTGATATAGCCTCAAAATTATATCATAATATTTCAAGGGAATTTGCAATAATATTCCTGATGATGTAGAAAAAAAAACTGAACAACAATTTATCGATGATTGCAGCTGGTAGGCAGCAGCATTTTTTTTAGTGCAAACAAAATGAAGGGTATTTTCCAGCCTTCTTTTCCAATGAGCTACTGTCATTGAAGACAGCCTACCTAATTCAAAGTGTGAATCTATTGCTACAAGGTGCCTGCTGGAGCAGCATTATAGTACAATAGCAGTGACACAGCATAAGTCAAGAAGAAACAAATGTAGCCCAAGTAGTGTTTTCCCTGTAACTTTGAAGTAAAAGTATAACATAACTGCTTAACACTTTAGTTTAACAAAAAGGTAACTTAATCTTGGAATTCAGCAGACTGCACAGTACTGTCACGTAATAAAATTGGAATTGAAAAATATTTTCTACCTGGGATGTTGTATCTTGAGTCGAGTTTTTTTTAGCCGGTTGCTTAATACCCTCCTTTCTACCGTGTAACCACACCAGTAATTTCCATCCACCATTTGCGCTTCCTGCCATATGAAATGCAGCTAGCGAGTTCTCCAGTGACGCTTAGTTGAGTCATTTGTTTACTTTTGGGTTGCACATCATCAGCGACTAGTATCTCCTCCTTCGTCGCCTGGTTGTATTATATATAATAATATACTGGTATTATTGCAGATGATATGATGTGGCACAGCCCTAGGGAAAAATGAGTATTCCCCGGCCGATTGTGAGTGGTTGCTGGCAGTCGCTGTGAAATCGATGGATAAAGCCCCATTCATGCAGGCCTAGAGACTGGTCAGAAACCATTGTTTCCTATTGAAAAATGTGTATTCTGTGACTGGTTGGCAAGTGGTTGTGGGAGGTTGCTTGCTGTTGCTAGGTGAAATTGGTCACAAAGAGGTATATGGTGCTGCACCAAAAACTGTGAAGAGTGAAACGTAAACCGGAAACAGAGACTGTTCACCTTCAAAGTAAAAGTTGCGCCTTTTAAAACATGTTGGCTCCGGCGGTAAGGCACAGCCTTTACTTTGGAGGTGAATGTTCTCCCTTTCCAGTTTGCATCACACTCTTCACAGTTCCACTACCACTTAGTGAGTAATTGCAGAGCATTTGCAGACAAGTCTGTGTCTTCCATATAAAGTACAGGGGACCCCGGCAATCTGATAGTGACCAAAGCAATTATAAGGAGGTTTTTGGTGCAGCACCCTTTTTGCAACCGATTTCACAGTCCAATTTTCTGTAGCGACCGGAGGTTGCTAGGCGGTTGCCAACTGGTCTCTAGGCCTGTGTGACTGAGGCCTTAACAACATTAACAATCTGATGTTTTAGCAAGTTATATTCAATATGTTCTGTTACTTTTTTTTCTGTATTCTAACATTTCTGTGTTAACTTTGCAGCTATTTAGAGAAAAGTGGTTGGTTTAATGGTAACACAAATACCATGGTACCAAAAGTAAGATAAAATGATCCAGTAGATATTGACTTGTCTATTTCTTGAATGGTTGGATGACAAACTGAGTGACATGGCTATCTCTAGAGCTTATACTGTGGATCAAAACGATCACACTGGGTCAGGTATTATTTTGTCAAACTCCACACCAGTAGAGTTTGACAAAATAAACTTGACCCAGTGTCTACTTACTGGCTTTCCCCAAAACTAGATCTCCTACTCAGTGGATATAGTTTGCTACCTCACCTATCCTAGTGTGGGAATTTGATGGTCACCTGTTATATTGGGGTTGTCACTCCTCACTCTGTTGGAAGTGGCATCAGATAATAATATTTTTTAAAAAGTGAGTGAGACCACATCCTTTTCATTCTTAATCAGTAGCATTGCAAGCATTACTGTCCTATGTTTCTGCAGCAGAGATCTTAAGGCACTGAATGATTTGTGCTGACTCCTTGAAGACCCTGGCTAGTTGTTCCACTAGCCCAGCCATGTAAGAAAATCTCACAGAACAGCTAAGATTATTTTGTCAAACTTGTATTTCCAAGGTTAAGAATGAACAACATTGCAGGGCTATCATTTTGTCATAAGATGCTCCTATTATTTAACTTACCCCCTGTGGGCCAAAACCAGCAATCACTTGAAATTTCCATTTGAGATTCAGCTGACTCAGTAGTTTACTGTTGCACAAAGTGATCCGCGCATGTATTTTTTATTTATCTTACATTACTCCTGGAGACGATTCATTCTTAAACACAGCTCAGTCAAGCTACATAAATATACATAGTGAATCAAAGTGTGTGGAGTCTCCCTTACTCAGCTTCTTTTCAGACATTCCCTTAGACTGTCAGACGGCTGAAAAGAGGACTAAACTGGATGTTTCCCAACTATTTCTCATAAGGATGAAGTTCAGAAGGTTTTCAGTAGGCAGACTGTATAAAGTAGGACTCATGCAGCGACTACATCTGTATGTGCTGCTAACAGTATGCTCCAAGGCGATGTATTTAAAGTTCACATGCTGCCTTTAAGAGCTGCTGAGAGATTCTGCTCATGGATATCCATTCATCATGTCTGCCATGTCTGTCGCTGCCTGTTTGTTATTGTGGCTCTCTATATCCTGTATGGGGAAGCTTGGCTGCTTTCACTTTGACTGCACCACAGACTCATTCATCTTAGACCTCTTTTGTGCCTCACTGTGTCTGGGTGATCCCTTTAAAAAGAGAAGGCCTTGGAAATGGTTAACAGTGTTGTTGTAGGAGTTGAAAGTTTTGCACAGAATGATACAGAATGATTACATTGAGTATTTTGGGCTCACTAAAGTAAGTCAGCCATCTTTGTAACTGATGGACTGGCCTCTTTTCTTGAGTTCATTTTCATTGGAACTGAAGGATACATTAGGACTACTATTACAACTAACCCTGCCATAATACTTGTTTTTACTGCTACAACCTCTGCTGTTGCCTTTACTGCAATGACAAATTTATTCACAGCTGGATACAGGCATTATATAGAAAACCAGCAAAACAAGATGTCCTGCACATAATGGTGTGCACCAAACTTTTAGGCTTTTTAATCAGAAGAATGCAGTGCCATGAAAAGGTATTTCCCCCCTTCCTGATTTCTTAGGTTTTTGCATATTTGTCACACTTACATGTTTCAGATCAAACACATTTTAATATTAGACAAAGATAACCTGAGTAAATACAAAATGCAGTTTTTAAATGATGATTTGATTTATTAAGTGCAAAAAGCTATCCAAACCTACCTGGCCCTATGTAAAAAAAGTAATTGCCCCCTAAACCAAATAACTGGTTGTGCCACCTTTGGCAGCAACAATTGCAGTCAAGCGTCTGCAATAACTGGCAGTGAGTCTTTCACATTGCTGTGGGGGAATTTGGCCCACTCTTCTTTGGCCTGTTCATGCCCAAGCATCTCAATCAGATTTGAGCCCGGACTTTGACTAGGTCACTTCAAAACCTTAATTTTGTTTTTTTGAGCCATTCAGAGACAGACTTGCTGGTGTGTTTCGGATCATTGTCCTGCTGCATAACCCAGATGCGCTTGAGCTTCAGGATATGAACCGGACATTCTCTGGCCACTCTTCTGAAGGTTCAGCATTGTTCCAAGTTTTCTCTGTTTGTGGATCATGGCTCTCACTGTGGTTTGCTAGAGTCCCAAAGCCTTAGAAATGGCTTTGTAACCCTTTGTTGTCAATGACTTTGTTTCTCATCTGTTCTTGAGTTTCTGAAGATCGAGGAATGATGTGTTGCTTTTTGAGATCTTTTATCCTGCTTCACTTTGTCAGGCAGGTTCTATTTAAGTGATTTCTTGCTTCAGCAGGTCTGGCAATAATCAGGCCTGGTGTGGCTAGTGAAATTGAACTCTAAAAGAATGTGGTTAATCACAGTTAATTCATGATTTAACAAGGGGGGCAATTACTTTTTCACATAGGGCCAGGTAGGTTTGGATATCTTTTTTCCCTAATAAATGAAATCATCATTTAAAAACTGCATTTTATATTTACTCAGGTTATCTCTGTCTAATATTAAAATTTGTTTGATGATCTGAAACATGCAAGTGTGACCAATATGCAAAAACTTTTTTCACAGCACTGTATTTAGTGTAGTGGTTGGCCAATTACTGGCCTGGCAGATTGTCTGATTATTATTATTATTATTATTATTAATTTGTTAACGGATTAAAATTAAGTAAGTTGTGGTGCCTGGAGCCTATTTCAGCATGCATTTAGGAGACCCAGGAGACACACAGGACACCTCACCATTAGTAATGGTTGATATAATAACAGTCACAGTTATGGGTGTCACGGCTCGCTAGGGCTGCGTGGATACGGGACTCAAAAGCACGACTCGAGAAGGCTGAACTGAATGATTCACAATTTATTGACAGAAACACTGGTTCAGAGTATACTGGAACTTTCTGGGAGAGCCAAGATGATCACGAAGACAGGATTTTGAGGGATAGAGTCAGGATCCAGGAGAGGGGGGTTGAAGCCACTGGTTTGCGTATCCAAGGACCGGAGGTGACGGAGGGTGGACAGGCAAGGGAATGGTTTGCAGGGAATGATCCGGGTTCCTAACAGGCGAGGGCAGACCAGCCCAATGGTGAACAGAGAGGTGAGTAGGTAGGGAGCCCACACTTAGCCCGCCACTGGAGATAAACACAGTGAAGATGAGCACAGGGAAATACAGATGCAGATAATACAAAGGAGAGACCTGATTACCGCACGAGTAAGCAGACAATCTGGCGAAGGTGGAGTGCTTGAACTGGTCCTTAAGAGCAGGCAGGTGATGAGGGTGAATGCAGCACAGGTGTTTTGGGCAAGGTGTGAGCGTCAGGGTTCCACCCAAAGGTGGAGTCCATTCCAGGCCTTGGAGAGAGTTGGAAATTTCCACAGGCAAACCAGTACAGGGCTATGACAGTACCCCCCCCTCAATGGCCGCCACCCGGCAGCTCATTAGTAGTGAGGGGCCGGGGTCCTCCGTCTATCAGCCGTGTGTCGGTTCTGGTCCGCCATTCGTAATAATGCGGCTCGGGTTAGATCCCAAACCCGGCGGCTCCTCTGCAGGTGATGTTGGACAGATGGGACGGCCAAGTCGCTCTCCAGAGCGGGTAACATCGGCAGCTGATATCCTAAGGACACCTCGAAGGGGGAGAGGCCTGTGGCAGAAGAGGTTAGTGAGTTATGGGCATATTCTATCCAGAGGAGCTGTGTGCTCCAGGTGGTGGGGTTATTAGAAGTCACACAGCGG
>VUQI01013297.1:3000-30706 GCA_015106735.1 Paratilapia polleni
ATTCTCACTTTTTTTTTTTTTTTAAGGAAAATTCCTGCTATGTCCTGTCTAGGTGACAGACACACAACATGACTCATCTTACCCAATACTCTAGCAGCCAAAGAAACAGCTATAGTTAAAATACAATATAACGTGTTAGCTCTGGGTTGAGCAAAGGTCAAAATAATAATAATGAAAAAGAATTAAAAGTAAGATTGCCTAACAAAATGAACAAACCAAAATACAATAAATTGCATCCCAACCTAACATAAGCAGGAGAAAACCAGGTCAAAAGATTTTGATCTGATTTTGTGTTCTTTTATTTATTTACGGTTTTATAGTTCACATGCAAAATTAAATGTATAAACATTATTTAATGAAATAAGAAATTAAATAAGTTCTAGCTGTGAAAATTGCAGGTTATCTTGTTGCAATGATACTAAATTATATTTTGTTGGTGACATTTTCTAAATACCCACTTTAAGAAGAAGGGTCGCTGAAAGATCTATTTAATATAGACTTTATTTTGGCTACACTTCTAATGGCTACACAAATGTATCTAATCTTGTGGCACATGTGTAAGTAAGCTCGTGAGCTGCTTTAGCATGATACTGTCTATAGTTTAGATTAAAAAGCAAACAAACAAGAACCAACTTCTTTTACATGTAGACAAACTATAGATGTCAGTGTCCAGCAGGTGACATTGCAGAAAGGGTTTATTCAGTTTACTTGGATTTTTGGTGTATTGTATACTATAAAAGGCATAAATATATTTAATAAATACATTATAGAAATAATGGGATTCAAGCTTGTACTTGTATACGTTTGACATATGATCAGACCTGATGTAAAAGGATGTCTTTGATGTATTATCAACAACTTGCTTTTTTAAATTCATTAGCTTGCCAATTCCCCTAATTCCTTTGTTAAATGTGTTTGGGGTTTTTTGGTTTGTTTGTTTTTTTCATTCTGGATGTGTTGCATCACCTTTTTATAGGGCTTTGTGGGTTTGTGGGTTCTTTTACTTCCAGTTTAATTCTATCAACCCACAGGCCAGTAATTTTACAACAGATGCCTAATTGTTTTGGTTAGTTAACACCATAGTATGAGAAGCTTTAACTCCAAAATCAACCAGGATTGAATCTGATTGGATTAGTTTCTGTAGGAACCCAAGCAGAGGATTTAGGGAAAGTCATATAGGGTTTTTTCCTTTGTGTGAACATTAAGATAATTATAGTTATTTTAAAGAATATTTTTAGAGAAGGATGATATCATGGGAGGTGAAATCACACAACATGACACTACAGACTGCTTATCACATGTGAGAATAGCTGCAAAACACAACACACATCGTTAAATATTAACAATGGACTGTATTTTTACAAACATAATTTTGCTCAAGTACAGTGCTTAAGTTAATGTACTTAATTACTGTTCACTATTTTGAACTACAGTCACCTATATAAGAAGAATAAGGATGTTGGTTGGTTTTGTTTTTCCCAACATTCTTCCACAGTTTTCACTCCTACTAATGTGTCTGGATCACAACGCTTTGTCAGTTCTTTAACCTGTTTAATTATTTCCTCCACAGTGGAGAAGCCTGTAGGGTGGAGGTGGAGGAGCAGAATGAACAGGAGGAGGAGGACAAGGAGGAGAATAATGAGGATGAAGAAGAAGAAGAAGAGGTGCAGCCAACTTTGCAGAGGGAGTGGAGGTCAACAGAAACCAGACAGACTCCCAGACATGACGATAAGGAGGAAGAAGAGCTGATCCTCACACATGAAGTGAAGGAAAACCTCCACCTCAGGTGGGAGCAGAGACACTGGAATGATGAGAAGGAGGCGGAGGATGATGATGAAGAAGAAGAAAGGAAGATGCAAAGCAAGGTTTGCGTTACCATTGCTATCTCTGCTGCTCTTGGTAACAATTTAATCACCCACCGGCTTAGTCTGCTTCAAAATATGACTGTACAGATTGTAAGGAAACTTTTTGTGGATAGCACGGTGGCATGGTGGTTAGCCCTGTTGCTTCACAGCAAGAAGGTCCTGAGTTTGAATCCACCATCTGGCCAGGGCCTTTCTGTGTGGAGTTTGCATGTTCTCCCCGTGTTCTCTCCGGGTACTCCGTCTTCCTCCCACAGTCCAGAGACATGGGATTAGGTTAATTGGTAATTCTAAATTGGCCATAGGTGTGGTTGTCTGTCTCTCTGTGTTAGCCCTGCGACAGACTGGCGACCTGTCCAGGGTGTACCCCACCTTTCGCCCTATGGCAGCTGGGATAGGCTCCAGCCCCCACCCGCGACCCTGAATAGGATAAGCGGAAGAAAATGGATGGATGGATTCTTGTGGATATTTGTGCTCAAGTGAGGATTTTCCTAATTATTTTTGAGAAACTTTTCATCAGGTCAGAATTTACCTTGACCAACACTTCAGTCCATGACAAATGAAAATAAATTGCTGCAATCCTCTGATCTTCACAAGATGAATGTGAATAATTTCTCCCAACAATCACACCAGAGTATGTATTTGTGCCACCAGATGTCACAAAATCAGATGAAAAATATGTCTCCATGTATCTCCTTATCATGAAACATGCTAAATAGTTTTCCTCCTACACAAAACCTTTGCAAAGATATTCTTTTTTATAATCTTGATAGCATTGCCAGACACTATGATAGTCAAAAAAACTTACCTCCTATGTCTTTTTCCTAATTACTTTTCTTTTACCTTAGTGGAAAATGTCATGATGTCAAAGAAAGATGTGAAGGAGTATTCATAAATCATTTAGATTAAGTTTTAGATTATTTCCAAAGAAGTCAGTTTTGGTTTTCTCCAGAATATAGGGTTAAAGTTATCACCTACAATGACTAAGACCTCAGACAGTTCAATTTATTTATTTACTTACTTTTGTTATCTCCGGAAAAAATGAAGAGACCACTCTATATATATATACATATATATATATATATATATATATATAGTTTTGGTCTTCCTTATTGAAGCACCTTTACTTAGTAATTACAGAATTTACCACCTGTTGTTTTGCCTTCCACAAACTTAATTTTGGGTCATCTCACTCATTTAGGAACATTCCTAAGCACAACTGAAAGGAAAGTGCACTTTTATTTGTTCACAATTATTTTCTGAATTGTGCAAACACAGCAAGTCTTTGAAGGTCTTAGCTGTGCTGTACAGCCACTGATTAACTACTAGAGTGCATCCTTCAGGTATACATTAACATTTACAATTAGTCATGGCATAAGAAGTAATTCTCTTTTTTGCACAATAACACAAACAAATCTTAAGCATACTCATGGAAATCATACTCTGATGTCAAATTTGTAAGATACTATCTCACAAAATGTCAACTTTCAACAATCAACTTTATAGAATTTCATTCTTATGGAAAAGAAAAAACTATAAAGGACTAAGTTATTTATAATGCATCATAATCATACACTCAGAAACAGTGAATCTCATGAAGTCTCAAAGCATCTTCATCAGATACCAACATCAGGACAAACTAACTGCAGTTTTACCTGCATGACTCAATCTCTGACACATATTTGTCAGTTGTGTTCAACACTTTCACATAGTGGGGTGTTAAGAAGTTGGGATTTAGGCATTTACTTTTATTATTCAAACATCTACAAAGCAGTTGTCTACTGACATACCTCCAGGAAAATGTCCTGTTTCCCCCAGTATTTCATAAAAGATTTCATGAAGCGCATGCACACCTTTCAAACAACTCCTAGCTCATAGAATTTGGCTTCAGATCTAAAGTAATAAAGTGAAAGAATGCTGCTTTGGCTTACAGGGTGCTGAAATGAATCGTAGCCTAACAAAAGCACCAGTGATGTAAGGCACTGTAACAAATTCCAGCTTTTATCACCAGCAGTGGGCCAGGTATTCATTAGTCCTTTGCCACCAAGTAATGCACTGTGAGCGAGCAGCGAGAACAAGTTTTAAAAGTTTCACACAGTTTAAAAGAGGGAGAAAGAGAGGAAGGGGAGATATTAGGGAAACTGTTGAGGTTAAATTATGCAGCAGCACCCAGCCCTCCAACCATTTAAAACAAGGTGCGCTCTAAAAACACCAAATGGCAGAACAGAACTGTGGTGTGCCATTATTCATACAACAGCTGGTCTCTGGGGTATTATCCTTTAAGATGCTGCCACTGTATCCTTGATGGGGGTAATTATTTGTACTTTTGTGGTTTGTACCTTACAGAGACCAGTCTTCAACCTCTTGAAAAAACTTTGTACCTTAATGTAATGTGGTACAAAAATTGCAAAATTGGGTACATCTTGTATCTTGTTTTTGAACAAAAAAATGTTCTTACCAAACCAGCAACATCTGGTTTTATGCTACTTTTCTCCACCCAAGAGTGGAGGTGGTACCAATTTACCTTAAGTAACAAAATGATATTACCTTAAAACCTAAGAGAAAAAATTAATGTATTGCACCTAAAATCTAGAAGAAGAGGACATGTACATTTTTGACCCTTGAACAGGTACACATGGTTGCCTCGAGGTCCAATAATTAGCCCTAGGGTGTATATTCATGTACACAAATTAGGGACAGAAATAGATTTTTGCAATGAATCATGAAACACCTGCCTATCAAATACAAACATTATGTTTTTCATTTTTTCCTAGCGATCAACAGAGAGCAGAGACAAGGGGAGTGAGGAGGAAAACAGACGGTCTGCCGTTTCTCTCTGCAGCAGCAGTGAAGGCGAGGAGTCGTTAAACTGCTACGGTCCCATGAGCCCAACATTCAAGGTAACTCGTAAAACCAAAGGTGGTCAGTAGGACAGCTTTAGGTATTTACAGGGTCTCCACAAGAGTGTGGTGTCCAGTATGAGACTGGTTACAGAAAAGGTAACATCTGCTATGCATTGGTACAAAAACTGATGTATTGTACTGTACATTGCCTTTGGTTTTTAGTAAATCACAATACAGAAAATTACTGATGTAATTAAAGTTTAAGGGCAAACTTTTTATGTGGTATCTATATTCACTAACACACAACTGAAGTTTGATCAGTTGTCTGTGAAGTTGGAGATTTCTTTAGGGTTATCCTCTAAAAATTACAGTTCCTGTAAGGTCAGGTGGTTCTTTTCAAGGATGTTGCAACTAGCACCTTCTTCATTTTTTATGGTAAAACAGCTGTGTAGATTTTAACTACCGGGAACAGGGTAGGTCAACTTCAGAAGCTGCCAGTCTTTTCAGCAATAGTGCTTTTAATTCCTCCGAGTTAATGTGATGAATTTGTGTTAATGTAATGATATAACATTATGTTGTATTAACCATGTCTAAACCGCTTGTCTCTTTAATGCTTCCTGATGTTCCACCAGAAACTCCTCATACAGTTTTACCCAGTAAGTACTCTGCATGTGTCAGCTGACTTTTGCCCAATGATGGAAGGGGTTCATTTGCCAAACTATTAACATACGAGACACATTACCTTTATCTGTTAGGGATTGGGTCAAGTAAGCCTCATATACTTTTATATTAAGTAATGCACATTCAGGTCATTAAAATTAATAGCAAATACGTTTAATTTCCATTACATATGAAGTTTAACTTCAGGTATAAATCTTTGAGTTTGAGTTACCAATCATTAAATCTTTGATGACTTTTTTATATAAATGTCAGTTATTAAAATGTTATTGTATTACGATTAAGGTTTTACAGTCAGGGATCTTAAAGTTTTGATCACTTAGTCCCAGTTTAGGGAGGCAGTACACAATAGAGAGCTGGACAGGGAAACTGCACCCATTTTTTGTTTAATAACCATCCTTTCAAAGGCTGATGCACTACATTACAGACATTCAAAACTAAAAATAGACCTTTAAAAGCTCAATTAAATTGTCTAAATTAATTGAGAAAAATGTGCCCCTTAACATACACCCAAATGGACGTTCTACAACAGAAAAACTTTAAGGTCAAAATGCATGTAACATACATAATTTTAAAGAAACTAAAATTCTGAAACTTGTGGTTAACTTGTGGCTAGAATACCACACTCTCAAACAAGAAACTGGCATGCTCAACTCCAATCCAAATAAACCATTTAATGGGTGCTGAACCGTATAATAAGCAGATTACCACACTAACTTTACCCCACAGTGGTTTGGTGACCAGAGAGGTGAAGGGTAAAATAAAACGTTTAGATATTTTGTATTTTGCTGTGTCTTCTGCTGCGTTTAACTGAGGTCTGTAGTAATTTGTCTCTCAGCTTGCTGTGTGTCTTTACAGGATGAAGTGAACAGCCGAATCTCAGCCGATGGTAAAGGCAAGGTGAGTCAGGGTCAAAAACAGCAGGTAACGCTCAAGCAAACTCAAGTGAACAGATACACTCTGAATCTTCCAGCATCAGTATTAGGAAAACCTGACTCTGCTGATGATTTGATCTGCTATGAGAGGAGACACCTGCAGGTGTGAACTGAAACCTGTCTCAACAATAAGTGTGTTGATATCATAATCTTAACCCCCTGAGCTCTAAGCTGTCACAGGTGATAACTCCAACCTTAGAGAAAGATGTGAATAGTTTTGATATGTATCAGTTAGGATGATTATTTTCTTTGTTCCCTGATTGCCAAGACTTGGAAGAACAATTTAATAAAAACTAAAATTACATATTCTGATTGCCTAGGACTAGAGTTAGGGTTACTGTTGGGGTCATCACCGATGACAACTTAGACCTCGGAGGGTTAAGGATTTCTAATTAAGAGAAAAAAGAAGGCATAATATACCCTCATGCTCAAAGATTATTTACAGGTCTAACAAGCTAAATATCAAACAGCTGCAATTAGAAATAGTACTAACAAAAGGGGCATTTATTGCTTTTGTGACATGGACTTGACAGATGCTAAAAGGAGGACGGAGAACTTCTCAAAGTACTGTTGATTGGATGAGCTCTGTAGACAGTAATTATGTGAAGGGTATTGAAATTTTATTTGACAGCTGATTTGCTTTACGTAAATCTACTGATGTGAAAATAATGTGTATGTGTCTCCTTTTTGTTTGTTTTTTGTTTTGTTTTTATTTTACTCCTGTTCAAATTTTTGATATATGTGCGTAATGCAAATTAATAAACTAATTGTTTTTGGGTTTTTTTTAAAAAAAAGAGTTTTAACTGTTGATTGTCTTTTCATTCCTCAGATCACTGAGCGAACAGAGTCTCTGAGGAGAAGGTAAGCCTTGCTAAAACACAAACAAGAATGACCAAACTATAAGAAAATATAAATGCAGAAACCTTTCTTTCAGTTCATTGTGGGTTAACATGGTATCTACTGCCAGTCAGACTCCATAGTTTGGGAAAGTACCAAGAAATGAAATGAAATTTTGCTTATTAAATCTTTGCAGGTTTAAATATAAGTTGCAGTGACATTCAGTTAATAGTGAGCTCTTCTAAACAGAAACACCAAACCTTTCCTCTGGGAGGACATAAAGGACTCAACATTTTGATTTTGGATGCCAAAATCAGACAGAATTCCACTTTCACTGTGAATGATCAGATTGTTTATGCATTCTTCTAAAGCACCAGCAACATAAAGAAGACACTGCCACCTCTTCCTGTTTCCAAGATTGACAAGAGGCTGGAGCAGTACACGCATGCCCTGGAGGTAAAATCACATTCCATTTCTTAAGTGGTAAGAAGATATTTGTAGGATAATTGTTTTGTAATCATTAACAGATTCCACAGAATGATTACTTGAAACTTCAGAGGAGATTTTAGACTCCTCTATAATGTTAACATTTAGTAGCAGTAAATGGCTGCCCCTCCCTGAGTTTGGTTCTAGTGGAGGTCTCTTCCCCTTCCCCTTCCTCTGCTAAAAGGGAATTCTTCTTCCTCCCCAACCACCACCAAGTGCTTGCCCACTGGGGATCATCTGAGTCATATAAACTTAGCACAAAAAGTTAGGAAATTTGTGTTTGGTCGATTATACTCTTGTTTTGAGCCTGTAGTACCCCAGGTGCTGCTAATCAGGTGCCTGATTGGCACCTGATTGTCAGCACCTGTGAGCATGGACCCTGCTACAGCGGTCAGTTGGTGTCTGCTCCAAGCATGCCACGTTTGACTGATCTGGATAGGGCCCGTGCCATAGGGCAACTTCAAGCTGGTGACCAGCATGAGGAGGAGGTGCCAGGCTGTTGTGGCTGTGTATGGTTCTTCCACATGCTAATGAGGCCCCTGTTTGTTAAATGAATAAATTGTTGAATTTCCAGTATGTCTTGTTTCTTCAGACATCAATCATCCAATCCAATAAACGACACCAAACAAGAGTCAATAGCAGAATAAGCTGTTTGGCATTGGCAGAGAAGATTTGGCAAGTTCCTAATGGGCGCAACCCACATACTCAACACTGCTGCTCAACCCACAAATGCATTTTCCTTACAAATGTGGCACCATTTAAAGGGAAATAAACAGGCTTTCCAACAGTATGAGATTTATTGCCAAGAAGCATTGTTACAGCAAAGAAATAATCAACCAAACACAAATTTCCTTACTTTTTGTGCTAAGTTTATATTAAATTGAATTCTACTGAATAGCTTTTTTGAGTCTTAAGCTGAGTGTGATTATCCCTGAGATCAAAAATTATATACTGCAAGAATGTCATTGCCTCTCGTACATTTATGCTGCAGAAAGCCTGCTGGTGGGATATTATAAACTTTTTTGTTCCTCTAAAATTGTTCAAATCCATCAACAAAAAAATAAAAAGTGAATAAATCAATCAATCAATTTTACATTTTGTGCATGTCTGAAGATACCAAATATCTCAGGCCAAATGCTGGTAAAAGTTATAAAAGATGCTAAGACAGCTACAAAATTCCCATTTGATAATGGTCATTAGGTTTGTATCCAAAAGACAGAGTGTGTGGTCCATCTAAAATCTAAAAGTAATGAAGAGGCGATGCTGTTTAACAAAATAAATAAATAAGTGGGTGGGGGGGTGACTCCCTGTTAAATCTTACCAGTTTGCCTGTAACTAGCACCAATTAATGTTTTAAAAATATATATTTTTTAAATAAAAAATACACTGTTTTGTATTGCCTTGTGAAAAAAAGGCAAAAAGCAAGAGTTTTAGTATGTAGTTTTAAAAATATAAAAAAATATAAGTTTTTAAAAAAAAGAAAATTTCAATATTTTCATGGATATTAATAAGTTCAATAATTTAAGCTTATATATTTAATGATAAGAGAGTCATCTTCAGTCTGTGCTCTCCCTCCATTTAAACCATTAGTATTAAAGTGATGGAAATGAACTCAAACAGAACTTGGCCCGTTGTGCGAATGGGTTTTCTTGTGTATCTGTGATGTATGTATCATCACTTCACAATGAAGACACAAAAATTACAGTTGTGGAGTTTGAAAGTCAGCAGTTGCTGCAGCTGCACAATTCCAACCATCAGATGACCTTACTTAGGCCCTTTAGCGCACATCAGAGTTTCAAAACACCTTTTTTTCCTCACTAGATTCTCACACCTCTCTGTGTTTCTGAATCCCAACTCATTTTTCCCAGCTCTCCTCAAAGGAAGGCAAATCAGGTTGTCAGGTGCTGGCAGACCTGATGGGTCCCGCTGAACCAGTCACATCCAAGAAGAACCTGTTTGAGGCCGGAGATGCCTGGAACCAAAACACCATCTCCATGACACCATCTAAGGTTGATGGAAATAATATCTTGATCTATCAATAAATTTAAGCACCCACTCCATTTTTATTCAAGTTCAATTTTTTTGCACGGCGTGCTGTTTTCTTATGTTGTTTGTTTGTTTTGATTTTTGTCTAATCTCGTAAATAAACACTTGTTGAACAGAAAAAAGATGGAAGAGGTTGCCTGAGTGTTCATAAATGTTTGCTGTATGATTATATGATGTTCATTTTTCACTTCTCTCTCAGGATCCGGATGTTTTGAAAGTGGGTGTTGCAGATCTCATCAATCAGTGGGTGAAAGGGAGTGAAGATGGAAGCAGGTGCAGCTCACCCTCCAAACCAGCAGTAAGCCAGATATTTTTCTCCCTGAATTAAGTTCAAGGGATTAAATCAATTTCTTTATGTAATTGTCTTTATGTTAAATGACCTACCCTACAGTATTTTACCTCGTGTTTATCTCTTTTTTCCCCAACACTGAGTTTCATCTGTGTGAGTTTAATTTGTGCTTTTAGTGCATGCAGTCAGTGCTGCTCAATTCCATATCTGTACACACAGTCAGTTTGGGCAGCTTTTGCTTTACAGAGCCCAAACTTACCAAGTTGTTAAGATGACTTCTTCTGCTTCCATGTTCAGTAATCCTCTCAGGAGGATGAAGCATGTCTGCGGTTCAGAGAGCCTGTTCTTGTTCAGGTATTGTCGCAGTTGAAAAGCCACACAGGGAGCAAAAAATCCCTTATTCAGCAAGCTAGTAGTTAGCCCTTTTTACTACAGAAATACTTCTTCTTTTACAGATGCGTCTGTTTTTGGATTCAAGATAAGTGCAACTATCATGCCCTTCTTATTTTTGTCATATCTATATATACCTTTCCAGTGGTGGAAGCTCAAATTGAACACAGCCAAAGTGTCATACAATGAGGTCAGTGTAGTATGTACAAGTAATTGCTGTGAACCAAAAGTTCAGTTTCAGACAGTTTTTTTTTGTACTCTTGGATCTGTAAGATGCCAGTAAGAAGACAGCTCTGGTGTCTGCCGTTCAAACCTTCTGTTTGCAAGGGGCAGCCAGTGAGAAGAAAGTTGGCTTAAAGGAACAGGACCTAAAACTATTTGTTTCAGACACCAAATGAACTGAGGGGCTGAACCAAAGCCCAGTATAAGATAAAGGAGGATTATTTTGAACTGAAAAACAATAACAAGAAAAGAGCAAAAAAGCTGAAAGGGAACAAAACAGTTTGATTTTAAAAGTAATGATAATTTCTGCCAACTACGAGCAAAAGTATTTGGTGAAAGAGCGGCTAAAATTTAGCCCCACTCTGTGCCATCTGCTTTCACTGCCAAAGGCTTTGGGCATGTGCATTGTTGTTTCCCACACTCAGAGCACGCTCATAGTGAGCAGCTATGTCCACATGGCAGCCTTTCCTGACAGAACCAATTACAACACCATCTTTAAACTGTTCTGTCATCCTCTGACCCTAAAGTGTCGAACAGTTTTTTGTTGATCTGATCGTTCACTAAAAAAATGGTTTATATATTTCTATCAGTTCCTTCTTTTCAGCTTTTCCCTCTATTCTTTATATGTCTGACTGCTTCATACGCTTTAAACTGCCTGAGGTAATCTGAATTTCTCTCATGGCTCCTTCCAGTCCACATGATTCTTTGTCCTTCTCTGCTTCAAGTTTCCACACCCAAGCCTCTTTTCATCTGGTGTAAATCAACAAAGCTCAGTTTGACAGGACAGTCAGTGAAAGTCTGCCCCCTCATGGCAGCATCCGCAGCTTTCACATGCTGGTCTTACAGGCAGAGATTCAAAACTGTGGTTTGTTTACTGTTCCTGTTTTCAGGAAATAAAACCTGGTGGTGTTTTAAACAAGAAAAATTTATGGGAGAGCCTTGGAGACACGTTATCATCTGGGAAAGAAGGAAAGGTATGCAATTAAACACCAAAATTTGATGAGTTTCTCTTTTTATCACATCAACAGTGTTTTTCTGCTATGGCCTGCAACACAGAGCAGATTTTATTCAAATTCTTGCTCAAAAGTAGTTTGCCCAGGATTAATCAAACATCAAATGTCTGTCCATACTATCTGTGAAGATTGTGCAGATTTTGCAGGACATCTTACTGGATCTTAAATATGTGGGGGTTTTGGCCTGACTGTAGCTCATGAACCACTGGATTCAGGAATGGGATGCTTGACTGTTTTCAAACTTGTCTTGAGTACTGTTTTACTGACTGAATTGCAGGAGAGCTCCACTGGCAAAAGATACAAATTTGTGGTGACGGGTCACGGCAAGTATGAGAAGGTTTCTGCTGACAGCAGCTGCAGTGAAGACGTAAACTGCCAGTCAGGTGAGAAAGTCCTTTAACTAATTGTCATTTTTTTAAAAAGATAAGATGTGCTATTTTCATCTCAAATGTTGGGACATTATTGTGTCAAAGCAGAAAAAATCAACCTAGCTCACTAAAGTAATATGAAACACAAAATAGCTCGGAAAGCTACAGAGTCTGTGGAGTTGTTACTGTGGGAATAGAGGCATAACCATAGACACTATAAAACAGTATAACAGTATAAACATTTATACTGTCTATGGGTATAACACTGAGGGCTGGGCGTAAGTGAGGCAACTAATCTGTGGGTGGAATGCTGGTGGAAAGAGATAGAAAGATACACTCTGGTTGCTGCTCCCATTTGCATGATATTCTATCTTAAATTTTGAACAATGGAAGGAAGTAATGATGAGTCACCCATCTTTGTATTCAGATGATGGTTCTTATGGTTCTTCAGAGGATGGGGAGGGTTAGTGGGACTCACAATGACTTTTTTCAGGAACCTCTTTAACAGTTTGTCCAACCATGGCTTTTCCCACATACTAAAACCTTATTTTCACTTTAAACGTGCAAAGGTGCCTAAAGGTTTTATTGTATGATTCCAAAAAAGAAGTTGTTTTATAACACATTGAAATTGGATTCATCTTGAACAATATGTACCATCAAGTTAGAAAATGTATTTATTTAAACCAAAATGTTCAACTAACAAATAAAACATTTGTTGTTTTTACTCAAATGCACACATCGCAGCTTAGTTTCATTTGCTCCCACAGCCCACTGCCAGAAATAATCACTAGACCATCAAATGTGAATTAATGTGCCACTGCAAAAAGTCCACCACATGTTCTCTATTTACACATGTTCGCATTGTGTTTTATCAAAGCTCTGGATTTGGCAGGAAATCATTTAGCTATTTTCAAAAATATGAAAGAAAAAAAAGATATATATATATGACTTTAAATTTTAAAAGTATACATCTTCAGTAGGACCCAATAATCATGGAGCTAAAAACTGAACCAAATAGGGAAGTCAAATATTAAGAGTTGTACTAACACATTATTTATTTTGGGTACTTAAATTTGGATGGGCTGACAATAAAAGAAATATAAAATAACACATCTCATGAGCTTTCCACTGTGATGTGCCAACTGTTAAAAACACCTGGAACTTTTACAGTATGTCCAGAGAGGAATAGAAAAGAGGGACAAATGCAATAGTTTCACAGCACTTTATGCCTTTCTAAAAATCACACAAAGACATAATAAGCATCAGTGTAATAAATGGGGCTGTTTTCAGGTTGTAGGGTTTAAGTCCCCTTCAATGAAGAAATTCCACATCATGATGGTGATCTTGGGGAGAAAAACCCAACAGATTTTGAATCCCAGTATTGTGACAGAAAGATGCTATATGCTATAACAACGGCATGTTATAGAGGCAGCACAAGACATATGACAGACATGTGAAACATCACAAACCTGTTCTCTTCTTCACCTGTTACCACTCCATTTCCTTCAGTTTGTCTTCCTACATCAGGTCTATTCACCATCATCATCATTACTCACCAGTGTTCACTTCTACATCCCTGTTGCAATCTAGTCTCAGTAATATTGTTCAGAAGCCCTTCAGTTCACTACAATGCAGGAAATAATCCTTACCAACAAAACATTTCTGGTAACTATCTGTTACCATGGAGATAGTTTAATACTTTATTAATCCCCTGGGATTAATAAAATATTCTGATTGATATCATCACTGCTCAGTGAAAATAATCAGTCTCCAACATCCTCATACAGAAACGTGCCCACATACTTTCAGATACATACACTGATGTTATTAAAAATTGCCTTCATAGACGTTGCTGACAGAGGAGCATGGAGTCTTTAATATCATTAGGAACAATAAAAGTGTTAAAATTGGTGAAATAGAATTTGATTCTGGGACGCCCCCAGCCTGAGCAATATATGATTAGATTTTAAAGGGCCTTAAAATGCATTTCTTTCAATGAATGTATTATGCACTCAGGTTTACCGCCATGCTAGCAGATCTGCCAGACTCTACTGAGGTATAGCAGTGTTTGAGCTATGATAACATTGAGACAATGCTAGCATAAGTTTAGCAGGTATAATATTTAACATCCTTATCATTTTAGTCCAGTATGTTAGTATGCTAGCATGCTAATATTTATTAATAAGAGATTATGTACAGTACTTTGGTATTTGAGTACTGGACAAACTAAAGTTTGGACCTGAAAGTCAAAGTCCGAAGTCCTCTAGCATGACCATGAATATTCGTAGCGATGATATAGGAAATGGCAGAGGATAACTAAAGTGATTTGGTTTTGTTCTAATAGGGCCATTAATATCTACACAAAATCTATTGCCTGTTTATATAAAAGCTGATGATATTCTGTCAAGAGCAACCAATAGACCAATGGACTAGTAGACTATTGTTACAGCTCCTAAAGTTGCTAGCATGGCTAAAACCATCAAATAATCATTGCTCTTATAGTTGCCATGGTATTTTTTCCTTATTGCCCAACTCCACGGTGTGCCAGCCTATATATTGGTTGTTGTTTCCTGCCTTGCTTGAAAACCAACACCTTTTTTCATCAATATCTGACTTGCAGAAACCTAAATTTTTTCTGATCAGACTTTGATCCTTCATTTGCCTCAGTATGCCTTCTTCAAAAATCCATCTGCCCCATTGTTGCAGGAATGTAAAAGCCCTTTTTATTACACAGATTAAAAACTGCCTGCCAGCGGTGTACACTAGAAGCCTTACTTGTTTAGAAAAATAGAAAAAGGTCAAGCATGACAAATAAAACAGTCAAATCTACAATCTACAGTAAGTCCATTCAAAGCTACATCTAGGCCATCAAGAAATGAAAAAAGAAAATTTTAACCAAGTAGATTTAGAGTTAATAATGTTGCTTTCTTTAATGTTCTTCCCCATTTTTTGCTTTGTCTTTTTTTATCTAGTTACAACCTAATTTACTTTAAGAGCAAAGATAGCACCTCTATTAAACCTGTACTATCTGACCTCTAAGAGCAGGTTACTTATACACTAACTTAGACATCTGTATTATCCACATTGAATCAAAATGTCAACATTTTGAGTGCTTATTTTGTGTAGGGACATTTTTTTTTCTCAGTGGACCTTTCTTTACTTTCTAACCTTAAATTACACCACAGCAACGTTTTAGTTTCAGCCTTGGGTCAAGTACATGGTGAAACAGCAGCAGTCAATCATTTTTGAATCCTTTCCCACCTTTCCAAGAATCGTCAGCCTATTTTTTTTTTAAATTGCTTTCAATTAGAGATCCACAAAATATTACTACTTTTTCTAAAGTGTTACTCATTAGATATATCAATTACAAATCACTTTATCATTTCCATCATTTACATATCTGTAGCTTTTTTTGAACCAAATCCTCTGGCTGTTCTGTTGAAGTCCTTACGTTCCTCCTCCTGAGATTTCCGTTTTATCAGCCCCCTTTCAAACACTGCTGCTATTTTTGTAAGCGGCTTCTCTGCTGCTTCTTTCAGCTTCCTGGCATCAAATCGAGGACTGTACAGTAAAACTGGCAGGCGGTTGACAAATGAAGGAACCTCTGCCTGATTGTCTTTAGAAGACTTTTTCTTGTCTGAATCTTTCTTGTTGGCATTGATCTGGTACATGATTCGCTCTTTGGTAGAGAACATCTGAAAGAGGAGTGCGTCCCACATCTTCAGTGCCTTAGGACCTTCTTTGTTCTTAGCTACCTCTTGAGCATGTTGGTCTACTGATGACTGTTGATGATTGTTGACTGTTGACTGATTGATATCAACTTGATCTGTTTTCTTATTGCTGCCACTGGAATCAACCTGAGGTTTGGCCTCTAGCTCTGGAAACGTAGGTTCTTCTGGCTCAACGACCATGTGTTTCTTCAGCCGTGTCCAACCACTGAGCTTACCCTTAAGGCCTTTTGGCTTCTGGGCTGTTTTCTGCTCACTGGATGAAGGAGATATTTCCGCTGTAACAGTCTTCTTGTCAGCAGTTGAAGATGCAGTTAATGTCACTGACTTCGTGGAGGGTTTGACTACTGGGGTTTCTGTTGGTGCAGCTGTAGGTTTGGCCTTCAGAAGGTCCTTGCCTTTGAGTCCAGTTTTTTGCTGAGATAGTGGTGACATTCCTCTGTTTGGGGATGGAGCTTTGACTGAGACTGAGGCCTGAGGCAGAGAGGCAGGAGTGGCAGAGTCAATCACATCGGCTTTAATCATGGATGGTTTCATGACAGTATCTGTAGCTGGCTTTGCAGGGGAAATGATCTCTATTGGTTGTTCTGTAGAAGGCTGAACATTAATGACCTGTGAGCTAACCTGGGCCACATAATGGAGAGACTTTGAGGATTCTATTTTTACAGCTGAGGAAGGTCTTGGGTCTATCTGCTTAATGGGAGGTTTTGCTTCTGTAGTAGGTCCACTGGTTAAAACAGGATAGCTATCATGAGTGGTAACACTAGCTTCAGTGCTTAGTGAGGGGAGTTTTCCTTCTTGACTTATATTTGAATTTACTTTGTACTGCATTGGGGAATGTACTTTTACCTCAGGTGCCAAAGTATCATTAGTTGTAGCAAATGGCTGAACAGTACTAGCAGGTGTATTATTTTGAAAAGATGTAATGGAAGGGTTTATCTGATCTTTCATAATAATTGAGGGATTTGTGTCTGTCAGATGGTTTAAAATCACGGGAGGTTGAGAGGACAAGGGTAAGGTTGGAGTATATGATTGTTTAGGTGTATTACACACTCTTCGCTCTGGTAGAGAGGAAGCTTTAGTTACTGTATTAGGGCTACATGGGGCTTTTAAATCACTGGTGACTTCATTAAATGGCTGAATATTTGTAGCAGGACATTTATTTGAAGTACCTCGAGAGATTGTTGGAGAATTTAAAGTACATATGTTAGTTTCTATTGATTTGTTTGTTTCAGCGAAAGAACTAAACTGTTTTAGTGCAGTCTGAGAGCTCACTGAATTCACAGTCTGAACATTATTTTGAGTAATTTGACTTGATCTTGCCAGTTGTGTAGTTTGCTGTTCCACAGATGTGGTAGGTGCATTATAACCAGTACAAATGGAAGCTGTTGTCTCCTTAGATATTACAGAGTTTTTTGTTTTTGTCGGTGGAGTTGCTAAAAGTTTATTGCCTATAATTGGTTGGCCGGAAGAGGATTGTTCATTTACATGGGTTCTAGCAGCAATCTGATGTTCAGGTGTCTCAGCGGATTTGTTCTCAAAAAGAGAGCAAGCTTTGCCAAACTGTTTACCATCAGCAGAGCCAGAAGCAGATTTTGTATTGATGGCTGGCTTTATTGCGGATAGACTCTCAAATCTCTCAGATTTCATCTGAGGGCTTTTTGGCATGACATGACTCATCGTAGGGCTAGAAGGCAAAGTTTGCTTACCAGCCTGCATAGTATTAAATGTTGGTTTACCACTCACTGCTGCATCTGCCATCACTGGCGGGACAGTTTCTATGATAAGCCTATTGGGGACTTTGGTTTCAGCAGCAGGAATATGGCAAGCATTGCTGCCTTGGAAATTGTTTGACTGTGCCTTTTCCTGTTGAATTGCCTCTATACCTCCTAGTAATCTAGGTGAAACTGTGTCTGTGGAAGAGCTCAGCTGGTTTGCATTTGCTTTACTGGATAGTTTGTTTTCACTTAAGGGCATGTTAACTGCTGTGGTTCCTTTTGAAAGACTAGAAGCAGCTTGTTTTGTTTCAAATACACACTTTGCTTGCATGTTTTCTGTTTTGCAAGGTGTTGTGGGAGGATACTCTATTGGCATATTGCCAGTTAGTAAACCTACTCTCTCACTGATGAGATGTGGATGTACTTCGTCAACTGTTGAGTTTTTGCCACTGCTATTATCAGTATTAATATCAATTGGCAGTTTGGGTTCTGTATTTGCTTGGCTAGACATTACTGCATCTTTAGTGTTAAGAGTGATTTCAGTTGCTTGTTTAGTGTCTCCAATTACTCTGCTAGAGTTTGTGTAGAAACTTGTCCCTTGAAAAACTTTAGCTTGGCCATTGGATCCTATAGTCTGTGTGTTTGCATTCTCAGTAATATTGGTTAGCTTTTGAGGCTCTTTCGGTGGCACGTTGAATGAGTCTGCCTTTAAAGGGAGTTTTCTGTCTGAAATCTTGGGTGATTTAGTTGCAGCAACATATAGGGCAGGGGGTTTAGGTTCTGTTGTAGGTTTACCTATTGTATTTACAGATATATTTGGTGTACTTAATGTGGGCAAATGGTTCTTATTTTCCACTGGTTGATTATGTCTGTAAACCTGAGCTTCTGTTTTGGGTAGTTGAATGAATTTGGGCCTTTGCTCATCTGAATATACTGTGCAGATATTATGCTGTGCAGAACATACAGATGCTATGATAGGCTGATGGGGCAGCATAGATCTTGTAGTTGTGATAATTGATTTCTTAGAGAATATATTTAAAAATCTGGGCTCAGTAATTGTTGTGTCATTGGTGCATTCTGTGTTATCAGCACTTAAAGGCAAAATGTTCACTTTAGTTGGCAGCATAACCTCACTACTTGCTTTAATTTGCTGTTTGACCTTTTCTGTTTGTTTGTGTAAAGTGGCTTCGGTAGCCATTTTACTTGACAGTGGGGATTCTGAAAGTAGTTTGGTGGCTTGTTGTATTCCTGACTCACCATTTATAATGGTACTCTCAGAGATTCTGGGTATTATCTGTGCACGAGATTGAACAAATGGGTTTTCACAGTCAGCTAGGTTTTTCACGAGCTTGGCATTACTTTGGACATTGAAATCATGGACGGTTGTTGGACTGACTCCACCAGCAGTTTGGTCAGTTTGGACTGGATCTATCTCTCTTTTTCCTGACTGGTCTTTTTTATTAGTCTGTGGAACTAGAGGTGTTTTATTAGGCTTGTAACTATTTTCTATAAAATTTATCACTTTTGCTTCAGGGTGTGTTTCTGCATTTAGATCTACTTTCACTAAGGCTGAGGAAGAACTTGACAAACCATTGTTATCACTGAGGCATTTTAGTGCTGCCTCTACAGAAAACTGTGCCACACTTTGTGCGTGTACCTCACCTGCTTTAGGTATTGGTATTGGAGCCTCAGAGTATGAGGCTTTTGGTGTGGATACGTCACTTTGGGATTGTTGTATTGTTTTCTGTGCCAAGCCAAGGGGAAGCTCAGGTTTTATTGTGTCCACCTTAGATGTTTTAAGTGATTGTATTCCAGTACTGTGAGCTTCAGACCGATTTTCCTCAAAGACATCTTTCCTACATGAGACAACATGTTCAGCTGGAAGCTCAGAATCTTTCGGAGACGACACAGGTTGTAAACCATGAGCCGAAGAGGGTAGAACCTCATGTCCGTTGAGCTGTTTTTCTGGCTTTGAGATATGTGAGCCATCTATAGATACATCTGAGTGTGGTTTATCTGAAGAGGTTTCATTATTCCTAGGGGGTACAAGGCTGTGATGTGATGTAATAGTCCTAATTCCACCATAGGCAACATACTCAGCTGGAGTCAGCCCATAATATGTAGACCGTGATTTGGGCTTTGAATTTGCTAATGACATTTGACTCCCCAGTAGTGATGTCAAAGACTTGCGTGCCTCAATGACAGGAGGGCGATAGGTGGTGAACACAGGGCTGGAACATTGTGGTGTTTGGTCTGACATCATTGGTGGAGGGTTGGGATTCTTTGGTACAGAAAGAAATGATGGAACCTTTGGCAAAGATGAAGCTTCGTTTCCAGAAACTTGGTCTGTATTTTGTTTTGGAGTGACAAGCTCTGTTGATGTTTGTTTGACCACAGGGATGTCAGGTATAGTCATGTTCAGTCTGTGGTATAGCTCAGAACTAGCAACACTTAGATTTATAGTACTCCTTTGTGTATTTTGAATGTCTATCTCTTTGTAATTGCCACCTTGCGTGATAGAAGATATGTTATTATTATAAGTCTGCTTGCATTCTTCTGGGGCAGCTGAGGGTTTACTCATGGCACTAGTTTGAATCACCGATTTGTGTCTTGGAGCCTCCTTGAGGATAGCAGGTGTTTGTATATCTTGGGAGGAGTTGAAAGCAGGACTTGCAGCAAATAAAAGTGGGTTAGGTTTTGATATTTCAAAACTGGGTGTGGATATTTGACTTGGTGTGCAAGAGGGAGTCTTAGGTCTTCCATGCTGGGTCCTGGATGAAGACATGTTCTGCTCAGTTTTCACCACTGACACAGCTGTTTTCTCCCTGAATGCAGCCGATAATGGTGCACCATGGTAGGCTGAATTTATTACTGTGAGGTCTTGGACAGAGGGAGGTTTAGAGATTTCGTAAAATGTTGCCTTTGATGTATAAATCCTAGCTTGTGTGGCTTCACGCTTTGTCTCTTTCACTGCTTCAACAAGTGATATTTTTGAGGCAGTTACTTCAGGAGATATATGGCTTAGAACAAAGTGACCATTACTGGTAGGTCTGGCAGTCCAAGACGATATCTGGCTCTGAGGGTTGTCCTTTGAACCGACGTCTGTCTCCTTCTGGCTGGAAATAAAAGGTTGTGTCTGACTGTTGGAAACTGATCGCAGCACTGGAACAGAAGGTTGTTCTGCAACTTGAGGAGGTGCCAGGCCTGGGCCGCAGTGGGAGGCAGCTGGGGATAGGGTCAAGCTGTGAGTTGATATTTTAGGGCTGGACTGTGACATAGCGACTGGGGGGACTGTTGTGACTGACCCATGGGAATTTAGTGTCATGTTTACATTGACAGCAGAAGAAAGAGGTGGTGCTTTAAGCTTATCCGGTGGCAATAGGGGTGGTGAAGTCGAAGGTGGCATCATGAAAGGAGTCGCATCATCGAATAAAAAAGAGGAGCACTCATACAGCGGAGCCACCAGCTCTTCTGTAGTCCTGATATGAGCTGCATGGGACTGAGGAGGGAAGCTGTCAGTTTGGCCATACGGGCTGCTCTGAGAATGAGGGAATGCAGATGGAGAGGGATTGTAGAGGGAACCAAAGGGAAAACTGGAAACTGATGAATCTGCAATGTAGACTGAATCTGGTGTCTTTGGTGGGCTAGACTGGTCACTGTGCTCGAGGTCTGTGCTCGCTTCGTTGACGGGCGACAAACAGGAGCGAAAGGGGATGGGCGTTTGAGTGAGGCTGCCTTTTTTCTTGGCTCTCTTTTTCTTGAGTTTCTGAAGTCTTGCGTTGTCTTTCCCTGGTTTTGGCAGTAAGGGCGGAGGATAAAGCTGGGAAAGGTCAGGCTCCAGCCCATTACTGTAGCTGACTTCCATCAGCATTTCACACTGCAAAACAGGTGACACACATCAGTCAATAAAGAAGAAATAGATTGGTCAAAATTATACAATAAGAGTTTCCTTAGTTTGCTTAGTGAATATTTGTAATTAAACAAAGTTAAAGTTTCCTCAAAAAAGAATGTTAAATCTGAGAAAAGATCAAACAAAAAGTTTCATGATGATGATAGACATCACCTTGTGGTGATGTCTATCATCATCGGTTTTGGCACTCCCTTTTAAGGCTTAGGAACTAGACTATTAAGACTTCAGAGCAGGGTTTTTTATTAGATGCTGCATGGTGTGATGATCTCAATCACTGCACAGCTGCAAATGTTGTTTTGTTCCGAAACAAAGTTGAGTCAAAATGTACACTTTCAGTGCCAGAAATCTTAGGAGCAACCTAATAAATCGCTGAATTTATTTTTATTAATTCGAGATAATAGATATTTGATAAAGGTCATTAATTTCACAAGAGTAAATGCTTATAAAATGTCTTTTTTTTCCTTTACAGCTGGGCACTTCTATGAAGATTTGTAAAACATGTTGGATTATGAAAGTACAATGCCACTATCACTTTACCATTCTCTGTATTTCAAACTTTAGTTTGGGAAAGTACTTTTTTTTCTATTTCCTGTGGCACTTTGTTGTAATTCTGCAAAATGTAGTGAAGCAAAAAGTAGGTCTTATCTCTGTTTATACTATATTTTTCTGTGAATGACATCTGATGGAACTTAATGTATCTTTGAATACAATTAAATAAATTCAATTAAACAGACTTCTCATAGTGTATCTGTTTGAATGTTCTGTTTTTGCTTCCATTGATTTACTGCTTAGGTGCACTCAACATCTTCTGCTGTGTTCCCAGAATTCATCTGCTTAGCAGCTGTACTGATTTAACCCATGCTGATGGCTCTGGGACAAGTCTACAGCTGGGTTTAGGAAACTATGAGCTCATATGACAACAGGCTCATTAGCAGGTTTCAGAACTCTTAATTGGGTCCTGAAGATGTTGCACAGTTACAAGAAGTGTCAGTATTTGAAATAGAAAGGCATGTAAAGTCCTTGCTTATGGCAAGGCTACTCTGAAATGATGACAAACTACTGAAAATAGTCTCTCAAGAAGACGGTTGGATTTAAAAATGACCTCTGCAGCAAATAAAAGTAAACCCAAAGGAAGATGACTGACACATACAGGAGGGTTATCAGGTTGATGTCGAGGGAGGGGTGGTGGCATTTACTTAATGTCCATGACCAAAGAAGTTTAAAAAAGTGGTAGGGAGTAAACTGGGCCAAAACTGATCAACTACTAATGTCACAAATGGTAAACTGTCCTCACTTATATTGTACCTTTTTAGAATTTGTGGTTCTGCAGAGTGTTTTACAATATCTTACCCATTCAGCAGAGCTGCCATGCTCCCTGCCAATGGGAGCAACTTAGGGTTCAGTATCTAGCCCAAGGACTACATTTGGTGGATAACCTACTATACTGTCTGAGCCACACATGACCCAAGCACAATAAACAAGAGGTCATAGGTTAAAAACATTATTATCAGAGTAATTGTAACAGAAGCTCTGCTCTAGGAAAGATTATAACAAGCCAAGATATTTTAGAAATAAATGACAGAAAATGACTCTACAGAGTTGAATTGTTTGAAACCAGATGAGTTTGGGTTGGATATAACTTTACTTTGTTGTTGCGACTCCAGCAGAAATATGATCTGAATTGTTCCCTTTCTGCCTGAACACTGGAGTATCTTTGGGTGGCTGTAGAAAATGTCCACAGTCTAATTTTAGTCTGAGGGAAATAAGAGCAAACATCCTGACACCAAGCACCTGCTGCCTGCTGTCCTGCACTCACTGAAACAGCCTCAGTCTGCTGGAAATCAACCCGAGGCCCAAATCCTCTCAGAGCTACTCCCAATGTGAGCTTAGCTTCATGTTTTGGACTGACGATTTCTCTAAAATTTTTATTGCCATACTAGCACAAGTTTGGTTTTTGAGAATCTGTAGAATTATTGCCATCACATGACTTGATTTGTTTTAAATACATAAATTGCAGCTTAGACCTCCCGTGAAATGTTTCCCCTGCTTTTAAATTTTAACACCCTGGGATGGTTTGGCTGGTTTTGTGCAAATGTTTATCATGAATCCCTGTTGTCAAAGTGACTCCTGCTGTCACAGTGACAAGACGGCCAGCTGACACTTGAGAAGACCCCCTTTTAAGGCTCTGGGGTTGGACGAGGGAGGCTTCCAGTGCAGCAACTCAAAAGAGGAAAGTATAAGATTAGCTTTGCGGTAAAACTGTGTCATGACCTCAATCTATCTAGCTTTAAAGAACTCAATTAAGCAAAATGGAGGCTGAGCGTGACAATAATCATCAGACTGCTACATGAATCTGAAACACTTACCTGAAGTGTAAATAGGTAAATAGGTGTTGCTTGTGTTTTCTTGGATAAGCTGCAAAGCAGGCAACAGTTTTGGGTAAGAAAGGAGATTGATGGATTAATTTAGACAAGAATAAACGTATAACAAATGTGCTGGTGTGCAGGTTTGGTTAACCACTGGCTCATGCGTACATTTTTCTGTCATAGCACGAAACTGTGCAAGAAACATTCATGTTAAACATTGCATTGCAAGCTCTCCTTCTCACGGATATTATTTCTGATATGTATCATGCGTTTAAGATTTCACATCGTGCACGTGCTGCTATCAAATCCTATGTGCCCTTTGCAGGTTAGCGCCTGGCCGACGGGTCAGGAATATGGTGAAGAACCACCAGCTTGTCAATCAAACAGACACTGAGTTTGACTGGTTTACCTTCAGCGAGCGGCTGTTGGGACAAACTGCTCTCTGCTTGTTAATCCCGGCTCAGAGTGCCACAGGGCCGTCTCATCCTGAAGTGAAGTTGAGCCTTAGGGAGCAAGCCACAGTGCCCGTGGCTGCTCCAAAAATAAAACTGTTTCCTTCAGTGTGTGTTGCAAAGGCACATGGGGGGGTTTCCATGCCACCTGAGATGGCTGAGGTGCCGCCCCTACATGCAGGCAACAGCCACCTCTACCTGAAGAAAGGTGAAAACATTTGTTTACAGCAGCTCGGTTAGGGTGGAGAAACCCAGCAGCGCAAATGGGCCCTTCATAGCAGACATCAGCCAGGCTGGGATCACTGTTTTGTAGCCCCTATTTAAGTGTTGTTTACCATCACAGTCTTGCAATGCAGACAAACACAAGTGGTTACCCAATAACTAATTCGCAAGTTATTAGTAGATAGTACCTTCGAATCGGGGACTATATGGTTGATGGCTCTGACTTACTAACCAATTCCTCACAACTGCATGAAAGAGAAGCACATCACAAAACTACAATGGATGACTCTAACTAGGTATCTAATGAAATACTGTTGTTGTGTACAGTTTTGAGGTACTTGTACTTTGAGTTCATCCATTTTATGCCAGCTCTATGCTCCTCTACTACACTTTAGACAGATTTTTAGAATTTGTTTTTGCATTATTTTAGTACTTTTTTACATTTGTAAAAATATTTCAATGCGTAGATTTTTTTTTTAACCCTGTGATCCCTCACAAAAGACTAGGGAAAAGTCCTGAAAAATGAATCAAAATCTATGCATAAAACTTTAGTTTTTCTTCTTTCTTCTCCCATTAATCTACTTCAAGCAGTTACAGTAGCAACAGTAATTGTTACACATTGATGAAACAATGTCAGTAAAGTAATTTATCATGATGTATTTATCTGCAAAATGAGAAACGTTTTTTTGATACTATGTTAAATACGGGGCAGTAAATTTACTTTTTGGCTGATAATATTGCTGTATTTGAAAATAACAACAATACATGCTTTTTCTGAGGTTTGAAAAAAATCAAGACAAAAATCACAGAAAGTATAGCTTGTGATTATTTTATCTCACTAGGATTGTGGGACCACATTACAATCTTGCTGTTCAGTAAAACAGTTATTTTATTTTTAGCCATCAAACTGCAGCAGACTATTAAGTTCCCTATAGGCAATGGTAGCAGAGACACTATTTTACAATAATATGAATAATATGATAATATGAATTAACAGAAAATGTGAACATTTTAGAAATATTTAGATTTTAAAAAATCCAGATTGTGTGTGTATGTAGTTGTAATGTGACTACAGTTACTGCCTCTGTCAACACATGTTTGCTTGGTTCATTTTACCTCATAAAACTTTATTTCCTCATGTGAAATTTATTTTTGTGGAGACAGGTTGAGGAAGCTGTGATCACACTGGTTATCTCCCAGGGGCTATAGGTAGGCAGTTTTCCAATTACATGCATCTGTGTAGCAGACTTTTTTTCCTGATCATTTGTAATGCACATACAAATAAATATAGCAAAACAATTAAGAGTAATGAAAAGGGATTAGTAGTTTCAATACTCTGTTAGAACTTTTTTTTTCATTGGATTTCTAATATATCCTATTAAATATAAATATATGAAAGGTGTAAAGGGGGTGATCAAATCTCAGCAGGTGTATATGTAGTGCCATATATTGTGACAACATCTGGAAGAAAGAATTTCAATATTAAAATTTATGTATTTGGATTTTTCCAAGGCCATGTTCAAGTAGGAATCTTTGGTAGCATTAGCCCCCACAGAACTGAGTGGGCAGCATATGGGCCCCCAGAAAACTGTGGATTGTCAAGATCTAGTGAGCTACTTGGTCCCTCACTTAAGGAACCCATTCAAGAACTCTCACACAGTGAATGTTCTTTTTCTGTTTTAAAATTTTATCTACCACTAATGGAGTGGCTTAAATGTTATCGCTGATAGTCTATACTCTATTGTTTGAATTTATCCAAAAGAAATCTGGCATAACTGTCCTATCTGAATTAATTAGGAGTAATAATGAGATCATAATTTACAGTATCTTCAAAGCTGTATTTATTTGGTGTATAGCCAAACTAAGCTGGCAGCCACCAACCAGTCACCAACGTGCAAAGCTGTTAGAGGTTCCAACATGTTAGCAAACACTTAGCAATATCAAGATTAATTTGTAGCCATATGTTGGCCCACCTGATGAATGCAAGTCCAATACTCACCTTTTAGCTCTGGGTTTGGTCTTAGTAACGGTATATGGACTACATTTCTAGCAGTCTGATAGTTGTAGATTGACAACAGTGATGTTACAAGGAAATTAAAAAAATTCTTGGGTGTACAAATTTATTAGACCACCTGCCAAGAAAGACCATCCAGCATCACAAAGTGCTTTAATGCAGACTCTCCTTTTCAGTAAGTTCTCAACATTTTTGAACAGGAGTGAGGAATTTCAAACTGAATTCACGTTTTTATACCCAAATTTGAGTCGGTACACTGGACTTCTCTGAGAAGTCAGAAATGAATCAAGCAGAACATTCAACTACTAAAACTTGTTTTTCTGTTCAGGTATGCAAGTAAATAACTGTAATTTGGCATCTTAATCAAAAAATAATAATGTACTTTACTATTTTTTCAGTTTTTTTATAAAACGGTAAATTTGAAAACTCATGGACAACAACAATAATTAGATTTTAGCATTAGAAATATGCTGATGAAAGACCTTGTGCATACTGGTGGATTAACCATTACAGAAACATAAAAAATGATTTTGGTAATTGCCAATACTGCTAATTTTGGGCTGTGACAAAAACCTTACATTGGGTGTGGGTCTGATAAATTTCTTAAGCTCTGTACTTTCACACATTTTTCCTTAATTGTCCAGTGGTGCAATGAAGTCTGGTGTATTAATGGATTGCCATCATTTATTCATGTTTAATTATCAGTAGCATGTTCATGGCTACTACTACTTGGCTTTAAGCTGAGCAGTTGAAACCAGTCATGTGTATTTATTCAGATATAGAGCTTGACTTCTACAACACAGCACGTCCCTTTATTACTCTGCTGATACTCTTATGTTTATATTTGTCAGTGTGGATTAGCGCGTTCTTCCTTGGAGGCCTTTATGAATCTGAGCAGGAACCATTAAGGCCTTGACAAGCAGCTCATCAGGCAGCGCACTGTGTACAGGATAAATGGTAAAAGAAATTAAACTATTAAACTAAGGATTTTTTCTTATTTACAATAACATATATACATACAGCTCCGGAAAAAATTAAGAGACCACTCCAAAATTATCACTTTTTCTGATTTTGCTATTCATAGGTATATGTTTGAGTAAAATGAACATTTTTATTTTGTTCTATAAACTACTGACAACATAACTCCCAAATTCCAAATAAAAATATTTTCATTTAGAGCATTTATTTGCAGAAAATGAAAAAATTGTCAAAATACCAAAAAAGGTCCAGTGTTTTCAGACCTCAAATAATGCAAAAAAACAAGTTCATATTCATTTTTAAACAACACATTACTAATGTTTTAACTTAGGAAGTGTTCAGAAATCTA
>VUQI01013303.1:2791-17085 GCA_015106735.1 Paratilapia polleni
ATCTCAATAAAATCTTATTTTATCACAATGGAGTTTTGTTTTAATGTGTCTATCTGCAAAACAGAAAAAAACAAACAAACAAAAAAAAAAAAAAAAAAAAAAAATTTAAAAAAAAAAAAAAAAAAAAAAAAAGCTTACAAAAGTGGCAAAAAGGTAGGACAATCCCAAAGACACAATCAAATATCTGAGTTAAGTGATGTAGTTAAGTGATGCAGATTGAGCCCCAAAGCAAAGAGAGGAGGACTTTGAATTATAAATCAGGTCAAAACACACACACAATGACAAGTTTTTCTTGCTGCAGGGACTGCACCGTTGTGTTTTTACAGCAGAAAACACAACTGAAATCCTCTGCATAACAGTCTATCACCTGCACTATGTTGCAAACTAAAATGTCTGCAATTCATGTGTCTTGCAGAGACAAAAACATCCAGACAGACATACCACTTGTTGCTGTTGAATACGTGTCGTTGTAGAAGGAGAAGAGGTGAGACGTTTCTCCCACTGGTTGGGCTGAGGAGGAGAGGGAGGTGGAGCTTCCATAAAGGAGCGTTTTAGCTGGCTAATGCTAGCTTGGTGTTTCAGAACCTCTTCTTGGGTCTTATCATGGTCCTAATGGGGGATGGAGGGGGAAGGAAAGGATAGGAAAAAGGGGGAAGGTGGGGTAAAAGGCAGGCGGAAAGTAAATGACATGAATGTGAGTGATAGGGATAAGAAGGGCAGGATAAAAACATGGGATGCAAGACAGAGGTGAGAAGGACAGGATGGCAGGTAGGGGGTAGAAAAGTTGGAAAGCAAGGGGAAAAAAAAAAAAAGGATATGGGTAAAAAGGCCAGAGCACAAAGGGGTTTCAAAGGAAGGAGAGCAAGATCAAGAGATGGAAAAATGTAATGGGAGAAGAAATAAGGGAGGTGGAAAGTGAAGCAGAAATGGGGACGGGTAAAAGGAGAAAGGGAGAGGGAGGGGAAAAAATGTGGTCACAGGAACATTAGTCTGTCAATCTGAAGGGAAACAAGATGGATGCCGTGCCTCACTGAAGCCTTGTTCTTGAATAAAATCTTGCTTATCATTGAGGATGCACCGATAAATATTGGCCAGTATGGGACTTGTTGATTGATATCGGACTGTCAGCAAATAGGATGACGCTTACTGATGTTAGGGACCGATATACATCTATCATGTCACATCAAATTTGCTTTTGCTAAATGTTCAAAGATAATGTAATAAAGAACTAAAACACTTTAAAATAGTTAAGTTACCCATTTTAAACGAATGAATATCTAACAGCCAAACAAAATTACTGGATTTAATGGTATAGCTATCAGCCAAAATTTATATTTTAATCTCTGGTATCATTATCAACCTAGAATTTCACAACTGATGCACCCCCTACGGATCACTTCTATCTTACTCAAGTGCACGTTTGTGCAGACTTTATTTCAATATAAAGCAGACTGCAGTGAAACACGGCCCACCATCTTGGTAAGGAGTTTTCCCTTAAAACAGACCAGGAATGGCAGGGCAAGCTGTAGAGCATGGAGCTGGTAGTTCTGTTCTCTCTCTATCTGTCTTATCCTGCTTTCCTATGTGACTGCTGACTTATTGTTAGTTTTGCTCACTTTTGCACTAAATTTTAATATTTTCTTTTTTTCTTTTTTTTTTTAAACAGAGGGTGTCTGCACCAGTTTTACCTCCATCTGTTCCTGATCCCATTCACATTCAAACATGGAGGGATTTCATTAAATTCAGATAAATTAGACAATTTGTCTCAATGTATTGAGGAGGCAGTGGGATCTAATCAGAAACTGGCACCACATACTGAGGAGAAACACACTTATTCTGTCTGCTATAACCTCCTGTAACATTTCAGCTAAGACTGGTTACTTTGTAGACTACAATGGATCACTATCAGCCCCAAGCTGCACACATAGGTGTTGTTGTTTTAGTACGTTATCACACCACATATCACTCGACGTTGGCAGCCAATCACCAGAAAACAGGAAGAGAGCTCCTTGTGTGGGTTAGGGAGGCTGGATTAGTCAGGTTAGACGCAGCTGCCTGGCAAAACAGTCAATTTTTCTGACCAATCAAGAATCGAAAATACAACAAGATAAAAACAGTCACAAAACGGCATTCAACATGCACGGAGCATGCATTAATGTCACCACCAGTCCAATTCACAGAGCAGTCATTTGAACACTCAGTCAGGGAAATTTTCTGGAAGAGCAAGTTTCTATCATACTGTTGTGCAGATATGCAAATATTTTCAGTGCTGAAAGTATTTATTTGTACACAGTACACTTGAACTTGTACTGTCTGGGGATTACATCCTTTGAAGACCACCCTTAACCTCATCTCTTTCCCTCGGGGAACATTAGTTATAGGCATAACCACCACCTAATTCCCCTGATTTGATTAATTCAAGCAACTGAGGACTACTGAGGATCTAACAGCTGCTAAATACTAGAGCGGACATTCACAGCAATGTGTTTAAAGCTGTATTTATACTTTTTATAGGCATCTTGGCACAGTGCTCAATGATAAGCTAAAAAATAAATGTTAGGGCCATGGTTATTATAGTAAACTAAAACTAAACTACGAAAGTAAATCTAGGTGTGAAAAAAAGCATTTTAGTGAAATGAAATAAAAATAAAAACTAGACTTTTGCGGAAAATGAACCGAATCAATATTTTATGATTATAAAAGTAAATATAATCAAATATAAATGCTGAAAAAAAATTTCTGAATGCGGTCAAATTTGTCAACACAACCAGGATAAGGGGCAGATTTTTATTGAGACTGTGAGTCAACTACCTGCACAATGAGTGCTTGTATTGTAATGCCTATTTTTAACCTCTTAAATCTGGACCTGACAAATACTCTCACATTACAGTAATTCAAAAGACTAAAACTGAAACTCATAACAACTAAACTGAAACTAAAAAATTTCCAACAAAACTAAATTGAAAAGAGTAAGTTCACTCGGAAACAAACTGAAACAACACTGAAAAGAAAACAAAACTCAACACGAAAAAAAAAGAACAAATACAGAACTATAGCTACTGTGTTACATGAGATTACACTGTACCAAATGTATGTTCAGTATTCAGGTTCCTTCTAGCTTGTTTTAGCATTTGCTGCTGGGCATGAAGGGAAAAGTGGGCTTAAAGGATTTTCCTAAAAAGCAGGACAGAGCTGAAACTAACCCAAAAAACGTATGGGGCAAATAAAATAAATTAATGAGCTGAAAGACGTCAAAGTCTTTGTAGAGCTGAGGGGAGCTGGGAAGAATTAGTGATGATTATTTGTGGTTTTGCTACATGTAGGAATGTTGATCTTCTAATTTGCTGACATTTGTTTTATATATCACAAATGACAACACTTCAGTGAAATTTCCAAGCCGAGCTTTTCAAAGTAGCTGCCATGTGAATTCGGACAATTAGCACAGAAGTGCTTTCAACTTTACAACAACACAAGAAGTACTGAAAATAGCTGCAACCGAGTATAGACTTGATTAACAAACATCCACACACATGAACACACGCGGGCATGCACGCAGAGCCTGAGAGTGCGAGAGGGCAGCAGTCTTGTAGTAACAGAGGAAGTTGTAGATCCGATGGCATCAGAATACACAGAAACATGTAGGTCTTATTTTCAGCCATCAGACGACGCCAGTACCAACCTCCAACATTAAATTACTGTGCCTCACATAAATATTGTCCCCCTGCACTCTCAACGAACTCTGGAAGGCAGACATACAGCACAAAATGAAAAAAAAATTAAATTAATAAATGTTTGTGAAAATACAGTGCTAAATAAAATAAAATAAAATAAATCTAATGCAGTGAAAAAATAAAATAAAATTATACATAACAAAAAAGAAAAAAAAAAGTGAGATGTAGGCATGTGGTCACACCAAAAATGTCCCAAACTCTGGTGACCATTGGATGATGGGTACAAGCACAAATTTCCATTTTAGTATTCCTCATGAATGTAACATTGTTGGTACTCGTACCCGTGCTAAACATGCAAAATCCAAAACATTCAAAACACCAACAGATGTTCACACAAACCATCAAACCGCACTGTGCTTTCAGGAAAATTCAAAAATAATGACAAGAACCACAGACGAGAACCCAAAACCAGACTGAAACTGTAAGCCACAGCAGAGCATCTGAAAGTGAAAATAGTGGGTGAAAGTGCCCAGATCTATTTTTATAGTCACACCCAATCTGGAATCCAAATATAGAGCAAGAGGTATCATTTTAAATAAATCTTATCTGAGTCAATAGCTTTATTAGTTTATACGGATTCCAGATTGGGTCTTCATTAGATAAGAAATTCCAAAACTGTCTTCCATATAATCAAGTCAGGGCAACTTCACCCTGTGAACAGAGTGCACCCAATGAGCAAACCAACCCACAGACCAATACACAACCAAATAACCAGTAAGTTGTATGAACCTGAGGGAGGCCAAGTTCACTGGATCCAGGTGACTGTCGAGGAGACAGTAAGGACAGGTTACCAGCTGCTCCACTACACCATAAAACCAATATTCTAAAGCATTTTACACTAGTTCTTAACTGCTTAATCTCAGATCTTATTGCTCTTATATTATTTTCCTTAATATTTGCAAAGCATACTAGGTAAAGACAGGCCTTACAGACCTGGGCGGGCATGGCTTCTGCATCGCCAGGGCTTACGTCCACCTCCTTAACCTTCAGTGTCGTAGTCATGGTGATGGCAGTCACGACAAAATGAAGGAGGTAAGGGCACGAAGAAAGAAAAGAGTGAAATGGATGATGGGAAAAGCTATTTTCTGCCCCAGCAACCTTTCGTGTTAGGGAGTACTGCTGGTCATGTGACCTTTGCACCAAACCCACTGTAACCCTAACACGAAAGGATGCTGAGATGATCAAGAAATGGAAACCGCAGGTGCTACTAACTGCTTACAGTTTGTGTCAAAGTATATTTCTGTCATTTAATACAAATGCACTTACATTTTCCCTAAACAGCTTTATATTTACAGCATCGTGTTAGCTGCATTATGCTGATGAATTCAAAGTCCAAAACCAAATCAAACTGTCTATAATTAAAGGTCTACTACATGGTTACTGCAAAAATGCTATATTAATTTGGTCTAAAATGACTCAAAAAGCGCAGAGAGGATCAGGGTGGGTGTAACACTGTTTACTCTTAACGTTTATTAGGAATTATATACAAATGCAGTACGCTATAGGTGCCATAGGCACCTGGGGGCTACCGTATCTACAATTCTAACATCTTTTTAAATATTAATCATTCAGTGGCATTCTTTCTATGCAAAAAGAGCAACTAAAAATCATTTTAAAAATGATCAACACTGCCTTAAGTGCATAAATGTAATTTATATATTTGTGTCCCCACATCTAATTAGAGTGACAATCTGTTGAATATTACACAGAGCAACTATAACAGAACTTTACAATTAATAGTAACTAATCACAGCTACTCTGAAAACATGTTCTGCATGTCACTAAACATTACTGGTGCTTTTTTAATCTCTCTACTTCCCTCTCAATTCCTATACATTATTTAATACTCTTAATAAAGCTACCTTCTCTTCTATATTAATAATATGCAGTCTTCTCCAGTCTAATGCTTTGTTAAATCTTTTTTATTCTACTCTGTTTTTTTTAAACAGTACAGTGGGGTTGGCAGGGTGGAGATATAAGAGGTAGAAATTATCAGTTAGAGGAAGTGCTGGTGGAGGGAATGAACAACAGGAGGTGACATTCGCAAACATACATTACATACATTCACACAGAGGTCAAACAGCGAGCGAGGGAGTTCAATATGGGGTCGGAAGGGATGTGTACAGGTGTGTTTTTATGCAGCTGGATCACACATCTCTTGTGTCCAGGTAGCACCTGTGTGAGCGTGGTGCCTGATGCGAGGGGGCGTGTGTGTCGGTGTGAGAGGAGGAGCTTGCCTGTTGAAAACAGAGCTCAACTGATTTTCAGACTGATCATCTGGATTGTCACTGATGAACACCGCCAAAGCAGTTTTTCTTTGACTGGCGACCAACTTCTCCAAGTAACACAGAGTCAGACCGAGGGGTGTGGCTAAAATCAGGGCTAAGACTACAGACTGGCTCGCTGTCAGCATCACAGCTAGGAGGAAGACCACTAACAGGCAAGGCAGCAACAGAGGGGAAGGATTCAGGAGGTAGCGATGTAGAGATGCAGTTAGGTTAGAGAGAGAGAAGGCAGGGAGAGAGGAGCGAGACAGGAAAGAAAAGGGGCGAGAAGGGAGAGGTGAGAGAGAAGAAATGGCTGAGACGATTGATGGATGGATAGACAATACGGTGGGCAAACATAGTTGTGCTGGGCGAGAAAGTAAAGCAGAAACCACATTACTGAACTTTGGAGGAAGATGTTGGGTAAGAAATGCTACCAAATGAGTCCATTTAAATGTCAAAATGTTAAGAATTTGGTGTAATTTGAATGTAATCGCATCAGAGACTCTATAATTCCAGGCAGTGATGACAGAAAGACTTAGTTTTGCTACTGACTTGAACATTAACATGAATAAAGCAGGAGAAAAAATATTCAGCTTCTTTGTTAGTCCTGAAAACATGCCTGTGGGCAGACACCTCTTTCCATCCCCTGAAATGGAGAGGAAACGGAAGATAAAAGAAACATATTTAACCACACCCTTCAGAGACAACCAGCGTCGCCAATTTAGTAGTCCAGCTGTTGTTCTGATTTCAGCCTGGCAGCCCTCCTCAGATTTCAAAAGCTCCGAACTGCATGTTTGGGAGGACATGGGGTTTTGAGCGAGCTGTTCAAGATCAGCTAACTGGTGATCAGTGAAAAGGGAGAGGGTGTTTGAGGGGAGGGTCCACAGCGTGTGTGCAGTGTCCACGGCGTCGATATGATCTTCATCTTCTGAGATATCTGAAAGGACGTGGTCGAGCTCGGAGATAGAGTCGAGGGAAGGTGGGATGGATGAGAGTGAGGATGATGAGGAGAAGGAGAGGGGGAACATGAAGATTGACTAATGGGGGAGAATTTAAGGAACACGCAAGAGGAGGAGAAGAAAAAGCAGTGAATGAAGGAGGACACGATATGACAGAGAGCCAGTGAGTGGGTAGATGGGTGGGAAGAGGGGCCAAAGACCGGCAAATACACATACACACAAAGTGAAGGAGCAAGCCATGAAGAAATAAAGTTAAACAATAAACCAAAATAATTGAGTGCATAAAATAAAATAATTTCATTTCCGTCAAATGGCAGAAACAAGTGAGGGCATGCAAGAGAGGTGTGACAAAGGCGAAAAACAAATAAATAAATAAAAGTTTAAAAGGGAGTGTGTGAAGGAAAAAAGAGAGAAGGAAAGAGACATAACATTAGTCAGTGAACAACACACCACAATCGCTTACAAGTGAACATAGCAGGGTAGAGCATAGTGCAGAAAACATTAGGCACAGGTGCTGGCAGCAACAGTGTCAACAGGGTGTCACCACTGAAAGGGGCTAAGACAGGTGCCAAGTCCAAAGTGCTGGGATGTGAGCGAGGGTTAGGAGGAGAAAGGGAGGCAGTGTGGAAAGGGAGGTGGAACAAGAGGCATGCAAAGTATACAGTGTATACTCCTGTACTATGGGGAGACCGGTTTGGTTTAGTAGTGGACACTGTCACATCAGCGGACACAGCTCCTCAGTACAGGACAACAGTCAGGCCAGTAGAGTGAACACAGGACTACCTGAAATAGTTGCTCTGGTAAAGACTAGTTCCGGTTGATAAGAAAACCATTAAGATTGAGACTGAAGACATGAAACTTTCTCTGTTGTTGGGTTATGTACCTCCCCCACTCTCATGCAGTTTTAGGGGGCAAAAGAGCTGTCCCCTGGCCCTAGATAAAGTCAGTGTCTCACTTACCCTATTGAATAGGAGTGACATCTTTAAGTCTCTGCATCCTGATCATTAAAGGGCTTGAGAAAATGATTTGAATTTGCAGTTTTAAATCTTTGTCCCATCAAGATGACATATAACAACCCCCCCTGTACCCTTAATGATGAGTTTTGACACCTCAATATATATCAATAAAGACGTGGTTTGACAACCATTAGAATAGGTTCCGGGTTGTTCCAAGGGTAGCCCTAGCAAGCTGTATAAGGGTTACTCCTAGTAGGCGTCCAAGGGGGAAAGAGTTGCTGTTGAAAAAGTTCCAACTCTCAGCTTTGATTAACTTCTCTTCTTTGAGCCCACTGCCCTGTGAACTGAGGGTTATGCAGAGTAGTAATAACAGACTTTGTTCACGGCATCTTTGATCCCACCAAAGATGGTTAAGGAGTGGTTGTCCTCAGATACACATACAGTGTGGATGAGACTTGCCACAAATTGTCAACAACACGATTAACTTCTAGTGTCACAGTAAATCAAACCAGGAAAACTGAATAAACATGTTCACCGTTTCACAAAAACAGCAGGAAATCAAACACTCCTATCTTAGAATAGTTACAATAAACAGCAGAAACTGTCTCTTGATTTCTAGCTTTCATTACATACTGTCTTTCTCTTTGACACAAAAACACATAAACAGTTCCCATGGGGCAATATGGACTCAAAGTAATGTTATAATTACAAAAAGAAAGTAGAAGACTTGCTCTCTAACATTGACTGTATACATTTTATGTTTATCTCCTTCTACTGTTCCTGTACATGCAAATGCTACATCTGACTTATGAACATACACACCTTTGAGTCAGAGTGGAGCTCCAGGTGAGGCTCACGTCCATTTTCAGCTGATTCCCTGCCAGCCTCAGTTATGCTGATCATTGGTGCTAAGGAATAAGAAACAAAGAGCAAAATTATCTTCCACTGACAGTTATTGTAAGTATCAAGCAACCAGTTCAAGATCACTGGATCTTGCTAGCTAATTTCCCTATTGATGTACTAAATTAATATTGTTATGTGATTCATAATTAAATAAATCTGCCTGCTTCATGTGCATCTCCGCATATAACCAGCAAGAAAACAGGAGGATATTCCCTAATTTTTTTTCCACCAGATGTTTTTTGTTTGTGAAAACCACCGCTGTGTGTGAGGAGGGCACAATGCAAAGTGGAGAAGAGACAGGTGATATAGTTTAAACAGGAAAAAAAACAAAAAAAACAAACTGGACGATATAGCAGAACTATAGGTCTAAGGGAGATCACTAAAGAGCCAGCAAATGTTCTGACTTAATACTGTTTCAGCTGATTCATTGCTGTATGTAAACATGTGATCGCCTCTTCATGCTGGAAGCGAGAAACTCACAGTGTTTTTGTTTCTCTCTCACTAGCGCTATTGAGTTTTTTTTCTGTCTGGGCCCGACATGGTGCATTACAGACGGTGGATAGCACTACTGTAATGGGTGCATGTTAATCTCATCTGTTGCCCAGACCCGGCGGCAATGCTACCAGTCATCAGCAGTCACACAAACGGACAAAAGGACGACTGGACTATGCAGCCAATCAAACAACCCTAAACCAGAGTGCAAACATAAAACTTATATTTGGGAATTATTGTGAATTTATTCAAGGCTTATCTCTGTGCGTAACATAAATGTTTAGGCTGTTATTGTCACTTCCATTTTTTCGTTCCTCCAAAATAAGCTTTGGTATTACAGTAAAAATTAAGTTTAACTTTTTTAAAAAGAAAAAAGTGCATAATTAAAAGTTTTTTCAAAGTGCAGCACAGCAAGCGCAACAAAATAAACTGAGGTATAAAACATCAACATTTTAACAACAGTGCAGGGTGCAGTAAAAAAATATATCCAGCAGGGGGCAATATTGGCTAACAGAGTAACTTGACACATGTTAAACAGCAGTGCACTGTTGCATGAACTGGGATCCGGAAAACTACCAAAAACCAAGTAGGCAACAAGAGGTCTTTGGTGAAAATAGCCATTTTAAAATTGGCATCACAGTTCTCTAGAAGTACGGAACATATTAGTCTTATTACAGTTCTATGTGAGTTATTTATAAATTTGATGTCAGTGATGACTTGTTAAGTTCTACACTGCCCATGCCAAAATTTTAAGAATCTGTGTGTGTTTTCTTCTTCACTATGTGCTGCATCTCTATCTATTTATGCTGAGCGCCTCTTTCTTTTGAATCCACAGAACATATATTCTCTTCATCTCTTTCTTTCTCCCTCTCGGTCTCTCACTATGTGACAGGAAACATATGCTGCAGCTATTTCCTGTATCTGGTCAGGCACAGAGCATTTTACATCAATACCAACACAACCCAACCCTGTGGAATGCCGAAATACATGACCCTACTTCCGTCTGCCCTTCATTCCTCACATCTGTACATTCATTAGATGTAATTCAGAATGAATCTGCGTGCATGTGCATTACCTCCATCCAAACTGCGGCTGATGCGTTTTGATGACGTGCGTTCAAAGCTGGGTGCCGGTCGGTCTATGAGGGAACTGGCCAGGCGGGTTTGGGCCTGAGTTCGCCCGCTGTAACGAAACTTTGAGCCCAGAGTTAAGAAGCGGGCCTTAGTTGGAGGCTCTGGTGCATTTAACCTGGTGACAAAAGGACAGAGAGAGAGGTGGAGTAGTGTTGGAGAGAAATGTGAATTTTAAAGCTTATTCAGAATAATTTACTTTGCACTGAAAAATTTACAGTCACATTTATATTTCCATGGGTAAGGGAGGGAAAATGCTTCCAGGCAAATCCTCCTTGAACAGGATATGAAAGGAATACTCAAGCTTCTCTACAAACACAAACACAGACATACAAATGTGCAAATACTCGAAGCAAGCATGGGCACCAGCCTTATCTGTGTGTGTGTATTAGTGTGTATTAGTGTGCATTTGTTGCCTGGAGAATCAGACACAACTATGAGATATGCTCTCTTCACATATTTCCTGGGAAGACACAGAGCTTTTTGCTGAGCAAAATAACGCATGTGATTCCACAGACCGTGATCTAACAAACTACACCTGCAACCCTAAACTCCAGACTCTAAATCTCTGAAATTCATGTCCAGACACAGCATACTTGTGCTTTACCGTGAAGGCTTCAGTGTGGACATATCTACCTGAAGAAACTGTGATTCTCCACACAGACTTTCCACAGCTTTTTGGCTGCTCGGTGATTCTGGAGTTTGAATCCCACTGTACTCTCAAACTGCTCCGTCTATCAAAGAAACACAAAGCCAGCGACAACATGAAGACGTTTTCTTAATACTAAAAAAGGGCAAATTAGAAAAACAACTGGTTTAGGACTGGCTTAGATAAACTCAATATGTGTGTGTATACATACCTCTCCTGGTCTGATCTTAATGTAGAAGTTGTTCCTCTTGTATGAAATCTTGAGTATTTTGGGCCAAGCAAAGCGATTTATTCGAAGTCTGTCTTTGTAGACCAACAGTCCGTTGGCACACACGCCAAGCATGATGTCCACACCCTCTGAATCCTGTGACAGATACAAATGTACATAACATACATTAATCTGATTAATTATTTGTTGTAAACGCCACCTATTTGTCCAAGTCAGATCATACTGTACATTAACTAATTTTTAAAGTAGACTGTTTACAATCACCACAAACTCAATTACCACACACACACAGACATTGTCACTCAGTACCACTATAACACAGTTAGCTGCCAGACTAACTCACTGACAAAGCTTTTAAGGCTCCAAGACCATCTGCTAATGGTAAGGAAGTATTGATTACAGTAGTGAATTAACAGAGGAAAAATCTGTTGCACTAATGGAGAATGCAATATGTTGATAATGGACAGTTTTATCAGGACACACACACACGTCACATGGCCTTGCCATGCTATTAGCTGCTCATCGATCTCTGACCTTGCACTGCAGCTACATTCAAACCTTTTGGCTGGTTACACTGACAGAGGGGATGTTACAGCAAACCATTTTCATGGGCTTTTTCTGTGACTAAACAAATAACTGCAACAAGAAGAACACATGCTATTTGATGATAATTACACATGATCATTATCGCATAAAACAGCATGTATACATAATATATATTCATCTAATTCAGTCAGTTACCATGGAAGACTGCTACACTTTTGAGTTACATAAAGATGGCAACCAGCTGTGGTGTAACAGACTGTGGCATAAAATACTCTGAATAAACACCAGTAAATAACATAAAAACAGAAATTAATGAATGACTGAACTGAAACTTAAACAATGATTTCTGGTTCACACAAGTTGCCCGCTGTTCACTACCCAGCATTTTTTTTCTTCTCATATTTCCTGCCTCTCTCCAAACTAACTGTCAAATAGAGGCACATAAATTTCCTAGAAAGAACAACATATAAATATATAAAAAAGTAGATTTTTTTTTATTTGATTTTCAGTGCATCTAATGTCATCACTTCCCGACACACGACACTTTAGCTAACAGTTTTATTCACTGTAACGCAACTTAACGTTGTTAAATTTTTATTTACTTTTATACAGCAGCCTTCTTTTATCCTCTCCTCTTTTGTGACCATCTTTGTGTCTGCAGTGCAAAAATCAATTAATTTCTCCTTATACCATAATGCTCAATGTGTATTTTTTTTTCTTTGTGCTTTTAAACTGTTTTGACATGCAGTATTTGAAACAGTTCCTTTGTGGGCCTTGGGGGTTCTGAGACACAACAAATTAATGGCACAGGACAGAAATAGATCGACTCCTTGAATTCCCACAACTCTGGTATGCCATGAAAAAAAAAAAGATTTTCAGCATTTAAAAAGGCTCTCTCTGCTGCTCTCATCTTTCCCCCGGTTCTCTCTCTCTGTTGCAAACAAGTGGAGCATGCCCTTAAAGGGGACTTGCCTCTTTCTCTCTTTCAAATATCTGTCCCCATCTCACTCCAACCTTATTTTTATCCTCCATTTATTTCCCCTTCTCAGTCTCTCATCCTTCCTTTCTATTTTTAAGACTCTCTTTCTCTCATGCTTATTTCCCCTCATTTTTCTGTCCATCTTGCACAAAGACAAACAAAAAATGCAAGCAGTACACCGATGACCCGCTATCCCAGTGAGAGACACTGGCTGTTCCCATGGCAATGGCCTCCTCGAGTGTTTGTACAGCTGACACACACAGTGACACAAACATGCAGGACCACCAGCACCCTCTCCCCACATCAAAGAAACTGTGTTCAGCCTCAGATGTTAACAACAATGGAGAGGAGAGGATTCGTTCTTTTATTCATACCTTAGCGTGGTGCAGGTCCACACCGTACATGGACAGCTTCTTAGCATTTTCAAGAAACTGGGTGTCGGCCTGTGCAGGTGTCATTCCCCTAAAAAGCAAAGAAAAGACTCGGTTAATTTTAAAATGCTCAGATTTACATATAGTGATGTATTATGTCTGACAATGTTCTGTTTAAACAGTATTTTTTTTAAAAAAACTAATCTATCTATCTTTGGGTACATGACTCTGTCGTCTCTGACCTGTGCGACTTGTAGAGTTCAAGAAGCTTCTCCTCCATTTCTTTGTTCTGATTGGGTGCAAAGGTCAGCTGACTGATGAAGTCCAAAGGGCGAGGCTGGTCGGGTTCATAGTCACCAATTTCTGCCTGTTTAGGCAAAAAAAAAAAAGAAAAAAGAAAAAAAGTTCATTTGTACTGATAGAGAGACATAGTTACTTATCCACCTGCCGCACATCACACACATGTACACATAAACACAGATAGAAATAAATACATAGTATCTAAGTATGTAAGTACGCATGCTGTACCTGCAGTGTGTATGAGCCCAGCAGAGCGTGAGTTACAAATGAGCAAGGCAGTCGTCCAGAAGCCACATCTTCACGGAGCTGAAGACACAAAAGGTACCTACAAAAGAAGAAAGGGGGAAAACAAGAATGGATTATCTGGATACTCTGAAAAGCCTTCAGTTAATTCAGAATGCTGCACCTAGGGTATTTAAAAGTAGAATGGGAGGCAGAGCCTTCAGCTTTCAGGCCCCTCTCCTGTGGAACCAACTCCCAATTTGGATTTGGGAGACAGACACCCTCTCTACTTTTAAGATTAGGCTTAAAACTTTCCTTTTTGATAGAGCTTATAATTAGGGCTGGATCAGGTAACCCTGAACCCTCCCTTAGTTAAGCTGCAATAGGCTTAGGCTGCTGGGGGCTTCCCATGATGCACTGAGCACTTCCTCTTCCTCACTTCCTTTCACTCTCCATGTGTTTATACACCATTTGCATTTAATCATTAGCTATTATTAACCCTGTCTCTCTCCTATAGGTGTACAAAAATATTGTACCATCGAAAAAATAAGATGGTACAA
>VUQI01013305.1:2897-23597 GCA_015106735.1 Paratilapia polleni
AGTTCCCCTCTTTTTTTTTTTTTTTTTGGTTTTTTTTTTTGGTTTTTTGGGGGGGGGGGATTTCTTACGTTAACTTCTTTTATAATTTTTTAATGCTAAACAAGAACTTTGACACACAAAAAAAAAATCTCAAGGCAAGACCCATGTATTAAATATCACAAGCTCAGCACTGAGTATTGTGTTGTCAAGCCCATGATGTGCCTCCAAGTCAAAACAAAAAAGAGATGAAAAGAAGAAGAAACAATGGAGAAAAAGCAAGGAAGAAAACATGAGGAGATGGTAAAAAACAAAGAGAGTAAACATGGACAGACCCAGACAGAGAGGTGTTGCGTTTTATTGCCTTCAGCTGCATCCTTTTCAGTGCACTAACTGCTTGTGTCACATCTCTACGACAAACACAGATGGGGTGACGGGGGGTTAAAAGAAAGGGAGGGAGATGGATGAACAGGGAGACAGTGACAGAGAGGTAGTGTGTGAGGCTTCAGCCCCGTGCGATGTGCTCAATGCTAACTGCTTGACTTGGTTCTCTGCCAGAGGCTTATTCTGAACCAAGGACAGCTCCCCTGGTCTCGGAGCCCGCTCACTGGGGAGGGACACATTTAGATAAAAACTCTCTTTCTTTCTCTCTTTGCCGCTCCCGTTTCCTTTTCTCTCAAGCTCGTTCCGTCTCATCGGGGAGCCCACATTTAGCCACGCTCTCTTTCTTTGTCAGTCTCTCTATTCAAACTCTCAGAGGAATGTCAAATTTATTGTCATCTCGCCCTCTTTCTTGCTCTCGTTCCCTCTGCGCCTCTAAGCTCGATTTCCCCTCGGTTCCTCTCCAGCGAGGCTGCATTTAGAGGCTGCACCATAGGGGAACACCGTGGCCTTTACCTCCTATTCAATTAAGCTCACATAGACACACACAGAGACACATGCAATTACAGTGTCTGGAGAATGGTGGACACTGAGGTGACCTCAGGCACACACATACACAAACATGCATGCCACTGCACAAGTGTATTGGACACTCACAAAAAGAATGTAATAATACAAAGCAATTACCAGCTGGGAAATCTCTAAGGTAATTTTCAAATTGCAAATCAAAGTGATAATTTTGAAACAACTTCAATTTTATTTTTTAATTATTTATATATATATATTTTTTAATTTAAATTGTCAGCTCTCTGAGTGTTTCCTCCCCTAATGGGCCTCAAGCATTTATTTAAACACACAGACTTTGTTCCACTCTACTTTGGGGCTCTACCCTCATCAAGAGACATATCTGGCACAAGCCAATTGTCAGGATAAGATTAAAGGAAAACATCCACAAAGGTGCAAAATTCCTTTTTTTATTACTAACGTGACAGGAAGGGTTACAAGATAATAAAACTTGCAAATCAGTTGTCTGATACAAAGGAACAAAGTCTGAGAATAAAACCACTTTCATTTGACCTCTGCAATCACGAGATCTAATTAAAGGGGCTGACAATGACAACTTATAAAATAATGAATAATATTATGATAAAGATGCAGAAAAAGACTGTGTGTGGCTGTATAACTGTGCATACTTTTATGGACAAGGCTTTTTTTAGGGTGGCTGGAGAAATACATAGAATGATACGGTTTATCTGACATAACATAACATAAACTGTTAAAGAGTTAAAGCTAAAACTTTGTTAAAAGATTTCTTTAAAATCTCACTCTGGCCTGTTGACAGGGACAGTGAGACTCATTGTTTTTCTTAACTCTCCAGCTGTTACTGATGGAATTTGCGGGGTGCTTTTTCGGGCAGAACATTCAGAAACAGGTTAAAGCTTCAGGGGTTGAATGTAAATAAACTATGTCTAAAAATATTCTGTCCTAAAAAAAGCAAAAAATTTTTTTTCCATTCTAGAGTATTAACTCCCACTGGATTTCTAACCCCCTCAAAAATGCAGAGCAAATATTGTGAACATGGTAGCAGTAGTATTCTGAATGACGCACAGTGTTGCAGCTGGTGAAGGTAGGGTGAGGTGTAACTACTTTACACAGTACTGGCAGCCCTCATCAATAATTCTAATAATATGGACTGGTACTTATATAGCACTTTTCTACTCTACATGAGCACTCAAAGCGCTTTCTACTACGTGCCTCATTCCCTCAATCACACACACATATCTATACAAGCACTTTTTCTATATCTCTATATTTTCACTCACACTCTGATGAGCACATTGGGGGCAACTTGGGGTTCAGTATCTTGCCCAAGGACACTTTGGCATGCAGACTGCCCACCCAATATCAGAAAATATTATAATATTTTATAATTTAAAATAAAATATTTTTTAATATAGCACCAAAGCACAACAACAGTTGACTCAAGGCGCTTTATTCTGTAAGGTAGAGACCCTACAGTATTCAGGAGAAACCCCCAACAATCAAACGACCCCCTATGAGCAAACACTTGGTGACAGCGGGAAGGAAAAACTCCCTGGCAGAACCAGGCTCAGGGAGGGGCAGCCATCTGCTGTGACCGGTTGGAGGGTGAGGGGAAAGAGAAAAGAAAAAAGAGAGCATAGGGAGACAGGACAAAATACAAACTATGGGAGAGAATATTCCTCATGACAGCTGGGATAGGCTCCAGCCCCTCCACAACCCTGAATTGGATAAGTGGTTAACAAAATGGATGTACATTATAATATTATCATTATACTTTGTATCACATAGACACCCCAGCTAAAATGTTGAATAAATGCAAAGCACCCCCAAACTGTAGAGTATTTACCACATACACCACCACATTTGAATCTATTGGTCTGGTGCCCACATACTCTTGACCACATAGCGTTCATATGGTCCTTTTTGGTGTGGTATGAGATGACTATATTAGGGATACCCACTCTCAGGGATATCATAAAGATCCTTGAGTAGAAAAAACTGACTTGTAAAGGGGTTACATGTACATACACTGACCTCATTATTTCAACATTTTAACTTTTGTTCATGTTTAATATGAGTATCCACCTTTGTAACTGTATATGTTAAAAAAAAAAGAGCATGTTACATCCCCTTTAGGAATTCTATAGAACAAAATGCAATGAATAACACTGGACACCTTTGTCTCACTTGGGTTTGGCTTCTGTAAGTCCCAGTCTGTGGGCTTGGTGCTAACATGCGTGTATTTGTGCCTAAAATAATTTTTTTTGTGCATTCTGGACCCTGGCAGAGAGATGACTCAGAGGCTGGATACAGGCAAAAGGCTTTTTACACAAAGCTCCTCAGGAGGAGATTGATACAAAGCAACAGAAGACTACTACTGAGAATAAACTAAAGTCACTAGAGTATATTCCAGAAAACACACACACACACACACAGACACACACACACAGGTGCAGCAATGACAATCAGATGCTTTCTGAGCCTCCCTTTTGGTCATCAGCTCACAGCAGCAGCAGAGTTTCTGCTCGCTGGGACAAATGACACTAAGAACCATGGACAGCTCCTGCACCGCTCATGGCTGTTGGATCAGCACTCTGGATAGCAGACAGAAAAAAAACTTACAGAACCCAGCAGAAAAAAAACCCCATTGTTTGTAAAGAGTATAGGTTAGCACAGGTTGGCTCATACACAATTTGTAACTCAGCATTAAAGAAGCCCGGCAAGCAGTTTATAAGGACACAATACACATGCTTATTCATATATTTATCCAATCAGCCAATCATGAGGCAGCCTTAAATCCTGCAGATACAGGACAGGTAAGAGATATGATCTGAGTGACTTTGACAGTGGCGTGATTGTTGGTGGCAGGACAGGCTGGTTTGAGCATTTTTGAAAATGCTGATCACTTAGGATTTTCACCACAACGGTCTTTAGAGTTTACTCAGGATGGTGAAAACAAGAGAGAAAATATCCAGCATCAGATGAGCAGAGATTTGCACATAAGGACTTTAAGGACCACCGCCATCAAGTGTGTGATTTCTTGCAGCTGTTGTGGAGTTTGCTAGCGAACAAGCAGTCATGAATCATTTTATCTAGAAAATGATTCGTGACACGGGTGTGTGCTCACATTTGGGCTGGGCAGAAGTAGGACTGATACAACCTCTGCAGTTTTGAGAAGAAATGTGCAGTGTTAATGGCAGAGGCCATTTCTGCATGGGGTTGATTTTAATTTTGAACACTGGGAGAAAGTGATGACATTTCATCCATGAAATCCATGAAAATATTTTTAAAAAATGCACTCATGAAATCACCAGTGAAATATACCACCACAACCACCACCCCTACTCTTACCACCATCTTTGCTGTTGTGAATTTCTCAAAAGTCTTATTTGATTTCAATTTGGCCGATCCTCCTTTCAAGATGATCTTCTTGGGCATGTCCACACAGATTCCAGTGTGGCTATTTTTAGCTCTCTCCCCAGAAGTCCTGTTCTGACCAAAAGTAGATCAGGAAATATTTTTGATATCTACAGGCCCATTCCCAAAACGTCTTGATTACAAATTGCATGATTTGACCCGTGGCCTCTGGTGTCACAGTCCTCTACCTTTTATCGATCCCTAACTGATTACGGAAGAAGGGCATTCAAATACACAGCTCCCTCCACTTGGAGCTCCACTCCAAAAAACACTGTCGATTGAGCTACTGCGTATCCTTGCCAAGACACACTGTTAAATAGATTTTTAATTTTAAAGGTCCTACTATTTGTTCTGGTTAAACAAATGTTTAAAAAAAAAAAACCCTCTGCCATCTATCATGTGAGTTTAGAGTTCATAAGACTGTATAAAAGTTTCAAAGATTACTTTTGTCAGAGGAGTGTAACTGGAAAACCAGAACATCAATGAAGCAGTAGCTCATCCGTTTCACGATCCATCACAATTCACAGGATATCGCCCGGAAAATGACAAATGTGACCTTGACCTTGAGTACAATGTGGGTGAAGACCCATCAGGTAATCATTGTGTGTATTATTGATGAAATTCTGTCCAATAAGAGGAGAAGCAATTCTTGTGAAACGATGGACGGACAATGGATGCCTCGGCATGGCATAAGCTCATCAGTCCTTTGGCCGGATGAGCTAAAAATGGTAAATGCAATTTGAAAGAAGCAAGGTTGCACAGGAGTGCAGTAGCTGTGAAACAATACACATTAATACAGATTCTCAAGTAAGATTATGCAAAATCAATAAGAATTCTTCATTTATTATTTGCCCCTCTCTCTCTCTCTCACACACACTCACACACACACACACACACACACACACTCAGAACCCTCTAACTGGGGGAAAAGGAACACTTCCAGCATCAATACCCATCAGGGAAACACTGACCTTTGTCCGTGTGTGCGTTTCTGCGTGCAACCCTCAGCGCATTCAGCCATATACAGCTGTAAGTGTATGCTTTGTTCACGTGTGACCATCTATGCATGTGTGTGTGAGACTGTGTGACCTTTCCACCAACTGCTGTTTCTCTGTGTTTCAGACATCACGATGATATTTTCCCCTCACCGGGGACCACCACCATATGAAACAGGAGAAACTGCTCTTCACCTCCTCTTTTCTCAGTCATAATGTGTCCTCCTGTGTTTCTGCTCAACTGGGAAGTTACTGTTGGCATTATTTTGAAAAATGTTTCAAAATATTTTTGTCAAAAATGTGAATTAATTGGGGTTTCATTGGTTGGGTTGAATAAACAAATAGTCTTTACAAATAGAAAAAAACCCCCATAAAATTATCATTTAAATATCAAGAATGGGTTGAGAAAATATCATGCTGAAGTGACACATTTACACAGAAATATTTGAATGAAAGTAACCATTATGTCATTATTTTTTTTATGATTTTTTTCCTTGGACAAAAAGTCTTCACACAACAAGCACTTAAGAAAAACCTTTGGTTTAGTTGAACTAAATTCACTTCTTTTATTGAAATCTCAGCTTTGAGCTTACATTAGCTTCCTTTTTTTTATCGCCTTTTCAAACTCCACTGGAAAAAGAAGGGAAACAGCTGGAACACACCACCTCCATACATGACAAACAAAATGAGAAAAACATACGTGCAATCTAAGAAAAGAAGATGTGGAATCAGCAAAACAGTCAACAGATCCACCACATCTAGATGAAGATGTGTGTATGCTTCTATTTCCTACACTTTCACCCTGTCATTAGCCAGTTTGCTTTGATTTGTGTGCTTAATGCCTTTCAAATGATTCTAGTGACAACAGGTACTTGAGGAGCGCACTAAATGGATAAGAATCTGATTGCAGTCATTAAAAGCGTCCAAGTTCTTCAGTACATGTTTTAAATGTTTGATTAAAGGTTGTCTTTTGATGCACAGGTACAGTATTTACTGAACAGACTCCAGGTCCCAACTGTTCATGTTATTAATTACGACACTTAAAAGTATCATATTTCGTCGATTGACATCACAGATATTTAGTATTGCATCAGCCACATTTGTCAGTTCTAACTGGTTAAGCCAACAACAAACAACATCAAACACTCTTAAACATAAAGGAGTCAATGAAGACGGTGTCAGAGTGAAAAATAAAGTGAAAACAACAAAGAATCTCAGGTCACCATGTTTTGTGAAGCTGTGGTACAGAGGTGCTTTGAAAATGTAAACATCAACACGCTAACATGCTGGTATATTGGTATAGCGGTATCATGCTAACATTTATAAAGTAACAAAAAAAAATAAAAAATACAGCCGATGGGTAAGTATTTAATAGGGATGCAACGATTCTGACAATGGACTGTTCTATGGGGATAATCCATTAACATCATGTCAACTGTATGTTGCTCTATGTCTACTCTTCCACGTGGTAGCAACAGAGTACCAGTCACTAGAAGGAGAGCTAATGTTAGTCATACTAGGGAAAACAGTGGTTGGGGACTGCACCATGACCAAAATTTATTGTTTAACCACAACTGTGTGCAATAAAGTTGCAATCTCATTGCCTTTGAAATGGTTACTTCAAAGATGGGGACCTTGTCTGCGACCACTTGATGTCAGCAGCTGTCTTCCAAGCGACTTTGGTGCGTCAAGACAACAATAAACTGGCAACAAGATGCAGTCAGTCTGCTATCAGTTTGAGACTGAATGGGGTCAAGTTAGCAATTACATGCAATCTGTTCGTGATAATATTGTGATCAACTGTGATAAAATGGTGAAAATCGTAAATATTTTGCTGTCTGTTGCAAATTTGTTGCCCTCTACATACACAGAAATTTAGATTAAACTGAAATTCACATTAACCACTTACATTCAGAGTTCAGCCAGAACCTTATAGATTTAAAACGTAAATTCCTCCAAAAATAGTAACGTAGTTGCTGTAGGACAGCGATTTAACAGCAAAATAGACATAGGCAACCTTGCTTTTATATAGGAATATAATCAGAATACAACCAGCTGCCAGCGAGTTGAGTCAAGCCCCTATTGCAATGAGATGCATCGCAAATGAGTTGCACTCATCAGCGTAGACTGACTTAGATTGATTGCAAAGTGTTGGTAATCGCTCTGCATTTATAAATTACACAGCAGTTATTTGCAAACCTTCGCCAATCTGTTTGAGAGCGTTTGGACCACTATTGTTTGGAGATTGTTTGCCTACCACCAGGCAACTTGTACAACTAGCTTGCAATTGAAAGTGGTCCCACAGAGGTTGAGGGTATTGACTCTTGTTTTGAGCTTCTGGTACCCCAGGTGCTCACAATCAGGCGCCTGGTTAGCAGCACCTGTGAGCATGGACCCTGCTACAGCGGTCCGTTGGTGTCTGCTCCAAGCATGCCACATTTGACTGATTTGGATAGGGCCCGTGCCATAGAGCAACTTCAAGCTGGTGACCAGCATGAGGAGGAGGTGGCAGGCTGTTGTGGCTGTGTGTGGTTCTTCCACATGCTACTGAGGCCCCTGTTTGTTAAATGAATAAATTGTTGAACTGCCAATATGTCTTGTTTCTTCAGACTTCAATCATCCAATCATCCAATAAACGACACCAAACAAGAGTCAATAGCAGAATAAGCTGTTTGGCATTGGCAGAGAAGATTTGGCAAGTTCTTCATGGGTGAAACCCACATACTCAACTCTGCTGCTCAACCCACAAATGCATTTTCCTTACAAATGTGGCACCATTTAAAGGGAAATAAACAGCACAAAAAGTAAGGAAATCTGTGTTTGGTCGATTATTCCTTTGTTATAACAATGCTTCTTGGCAATAAATCTCATACCGTTGGGAAGCCTAAGTTTATCTCCAAGTAAGGATACAGTGTAATGAATCACACAGACTTACTAATGTTTGTGTAAGACACTTTATTGTAAATTGCACTCAATTTGACACAGAAAAGTATGTCTTGTTTTGTGATAGTTATGTATAGATATATGTGCGATAGTTACCGCTAGGAGTGTTTATGTATGATTGATGTTGATGATGAATGAGAGGGTGAGATGTTATCAGAACAAGTGCGTAATTGGCTCAAACCTGTGAGCGCAGTGCCAAACGCTGGCTCTGCCCTGTTGCTCTTTACTCAGACCTCACTCTGAGTGTTTAGAGCCGAGCCCCACATATTCCTGCTCCTCAATAATACTGGTATTTTATTGAAACAGAGCAGAACTGAACTTAATGGCGCATTGGAGGGACGGAGGAGAATCCCGACGCAAGATGCATACAAGGATACATCTTGTTTTCCGTTTTACAGTGAGCAGAGCAGGTTCCAGTGTTTCAGGCTTTTAGCCACATTTCTACACAGAGACCAGTACACAATGAAAACATCTCTCCCTGTCTTTTCTCAGCAGTGCGCACACACAGAGAAACATTCATGTTTCTTTCTTTTCCTTCCCTCGATGGGCACTATTATATAACAAATGCAATTATTAATGGGACTGTGTTACTGTGTTAGATTAATGCCTGAAAGTTACATGTATGTTAGGGTTAGTTAAATTAATATGCGCAATATTCCTAGTCTCATGCGTTTCTCTTCAGACACTCGGAATCAAACGCAATGATGCAAACATGACAGAATTATTGCTATTTGGCAAGCTATGCCACTTAACTTCAATATTTAATATGAAATAATGTCAAAATGCAACAGGAGTCAGTTTAAAGAAAGAATTAATTTTAATTAATTAAATTATTAATTATATATTTTTTTTCACACATCAGTAAATCTCTGTACAGGAAAGAAGGCATTTTGTTTCATTTACTGAGATCAACAGCAGACTTTGGAGTTTGAGAGTTAATAAATATGTGATGATGACTCAGAACTTGCGGTCCACGACGCTGTAAAACACGCTACAGAGCCAACTGTGAATGATACAGTGAATGACGGTCAGGTCAGGGTTGAGCTTTTCACACAGGTGTGTGGCTGCTCCTCTCTATCGGCCCATCACAGGAGTTGCACCATCAGCTGCAAAGCCAACAAACCGTGCACCTAACATTTCTTCAGAGATGCCCTCATATTAAGAGTTTCCAACTGCGGGATGTGAGACAGCAGCCTCGATGCACAGCTCCAATTCAGTTTCACACACCGCAGAAAGGATTTTATGCACGTGGCACAGTAATGGTACCTTCATTAACACATGGACGGCTCGGGATCTGACAGTAAATAATGTTTTGTGTTTGCATCATACATGTCAGCTGTTACACACAGATTCCAGGTTTATATGGAAGAACAGTTTGTAATAAAGCACCTCTTTGCTGGATAAATCATGTACTCCACCTAAGTCTCACTTCTCAGGACCACACAGTTCCCAGCAATTTCAAACAGAAGAGTCCTCCCTTATATCATAAACATATTCATTCTTCAGCCTCCCCTCAGCGGTAGCTCAGAGAAACACAAGCATAAAACCTGCGCTTGCACTGTATTATTCTGTTAGTAAAATTCTCGCCGCAAATTTACGCTGCTCTTGGAGGAATGCTGGTCATTAATGAAATGAACTAGCTGCGTCTGTTTGTTTATACATTTATAAATTATAAATTTGCCCCATTTAGATCTAATGTGTGGATTCTGCAAAATCCGCCCCTGGCTCCAGTACAGCACTACAGGTCTGATGCAGATGGCAACAGATTTGAGATTTAGCACAGTTAATCTTGGTATTATCACAAACAGATTGGATGTAAGTGCCAACTTGATCCTGTTCAATCAAAAACTGATAGCAGACTGACTCCATTTTATCCCCGTTTAATCGGCGTCTTGATGCCCCAAAGTCACTTTGAAGCTGGCAACTGTCTGGGAGTGGTCTCGGACCTGGTCCCCCACTTCAAAGTGACCACTTCAAAGCCAAGAAGATCGCAAGTTGATTGCACACCGCTGCAGTAATTTTGGTCGCCCCGCAGTCTCCAACCACTGTTTTCCCTAGTGTGACTGGAGCCTTAATCCAGCCTGTAGCTACAATCATTGTAATGCAGGTGGATCTATATTTCTGATGACTGAGTGGAGTGCTCTTGTGTTATTTATTCCAAGGTCACCAGGGGTTAAGGGAATATCCCTCCCTCCAGAAACACTGTTGACACTAGCGCATCCTCCAAGGTTCCTGGGCTTGATTCATTTATGCCATTAATATAATCTGGCTGCTGGCACATGGAAGAAAAGCTGAGGGGGTAAAGCTTTCTCACTGTAGCCCCACCCCCATATACCCAACACACACACACACACACACAATCGGTGGTCAATCGGTGGTTCCATCTCCAGAAAAAGCTCTCTATTAAATAAAGTGTCATCAAAGTGTTTTAATACAGCAAATATTTAGAGAGCGGTTGAGATAGAGAGAGCTAACAAATGACAGGAGAGAGAGAGTGAAGATGAAAAGGAGACAGAAGATGAATTGGCTCCCTGCTCAGCTCGCACACTACAGCTGTAGGTATAGATACATCTTTACCTACAGCTGTAGTGTATGTGTGTGTGTGTATGTGTATGTGTCTTTTTAACTCCCTCTCTCTGACTGGCTGTATCATTATTCTTGTGCCGAGTCCTTTAGCACTGTGATACTGATCGCTTCACACACACACACACACACACACACACAGAGAAAACATTCCATATTCAAGCTCAGACACGTACCGTATATAAATGGAAGACATTTATGCAGGCGCTAACTCACAGCATGCTGCGAGTGCTGTGATTCATTTACACACAGCACTCACAGTGTGTGAATGTGGGTAAAAACAGAAAAACACCGACATAAACACATACAAACATACACAATTTTGGAAGTGAGACACTAAATGATGCAGTTAATGGTCTCTCGATGGTACTCTCAGGCCACAGTAAATCTACTGTAAGCTGCTGGGTAATTATGTGTAGTTGTTTTTGTCCGTGTGTGCGCTCAGATGTCCCTGTATACCTTGCTTGCATACAGTTCATTTTCTGTCTGTTTTATGACTGTACAGTATGTGCGCTTTTCCTCATGTGCTCATTTGATTGTATACCTTGTGGAAAAACCACCACGTCTATACTAAAATAAAAAACTAAAGGCAGACAAATCTCTCGATGTATACATTTTGTTGTTATCCCCAGCAGGATGGTGAATACTGAGATTGTTGATAGACTTTTGTGTAAAATGTAAAAGCTGTACAAGATGATATTTTGATAAACTAGTCAAACTACAAACTGTTGAGGCGTCCATATATTGATGCTGCCTTGAATAAGTGAACGATGAGGGAACAAAGTGTGGACTTTGTGAGTCCATGTATACATCCTCTGAAGTCCTCTGTCATCATGTTGTAACCACAATGATATCCTGTGGTCCAAAGGCTGAGCCCAGTTTGTGATGAGTCATAGTGGAACATACATGTTGTATCACCATAATATTATAATAGTATCCCGTACTGTAAGGTAAAGGCCCTACAATATAAGAGAGAAAACCGCAACAATCAGAGGATCCCTTATGAGCAAGCGGCTGGTGATGGTGCAAAGGAAGAACTCCCTTTTAACCCTCTATACCCCCATAGAATTCTATTAGAATGTTCCAGATTACTGAGAATTCCAATCAGGGGAAATCTGAAGAACACTCTAAACCCTTACATTTAGCAAAAAAAGTATGGTAAAGCAATTATAAGTTAGTCTCCGGACACCTGACAGCGAGCCGGCTAACAACAACAACAGCTGGTTATAAGCTAACATTATGCCAGCTAAAGTTAGGATCAAGTGTCCTAAAAATCACACTTTCCCTCTGACAAACAGTTTGATTATATTCTCATATCGTACAAGAGTTTATTCCTTTATTGTAGGGTCTTTACCCTACATTATAAAGCACCTTGAGGCGACTGTTGTTGTGATTTGGCGCTATATAAATAAAATTGATCTGAATTCACTAATTGCCCGAGTCTGCCAACATTAGATCCACTTCAAAGAAAGTTTCAGTAACACCAGCTAACGCTGGCAAAAACAGCAGCGCCTCACGACAGAAAAGTTCAGGATATCCTCAACAACTCACCTCAGTATCGCTGTCATCGGTCAGAAGTGAGCTTCATTGACTCATCAGCCCGTGTCAGACTCCTTTCACAAAGTTTTACAGCATCCTCAAGAGTAAATAAGCGTGAACGTGTCACACCCGGCATGTTGACAGCTGAGGCAAACAGTGGACTGACAGCCTACACTCACTACAGACGGACACCAGCCAGAGTGTGTGAGGTGACTCGGGGGTAAAAACACAAAATGTTTAACTGACACATATCCAGTTTCTATTACTGATTTATTGTTAAGTGTTATGTTATGGAATGTTAAAAACATGTTAATATATCATGTGTAGCAGTAGTAGAAACCTCCCGGCTAGCTGTGGCTGTTATGAGGAAACACAGAGCGGCCACGGCTGTTATGGGGTACAGAGGGATAACAGCAAGAGAACTCCAGCAGAACCAGGCTCAGGGAGGGGCACCCATCTGCCGCGACCGGTTGGGGAGTGAGCAGATACAAGAGAGACAAGGACAAACACACTATGTGAGAGAGAAACAAATGTGAATGATGCGCAGTTGTAATACACATGGGTATTGAAAAGAGGTGATTAAAGAAAAAAATGCTTAGTGCATCATGGGAAGTCCCCCAGCAATCTGTACCAGTAATGGCATAATTAAGGGATGGTTCAGGGTCACCTGGTCCAGCCGTAACGTTATCAAAACAGAAAGTTTGAATCCTGTCTGTCTCCTGAATCCAAACTGGGAGCTGGTTCCAGAGAAGAGGGGCCTGAAAGCTGAAGGCTCTGCCTCCCATTCTACTTTTAGAATGCAACAACAAGTAAGCCTGCAGTCTGAGATCAAAGTGCTCTATTGGGATAATATGGTACTATGAGGTCTTTACGATATGATGGGGCCTGATTATTCAAGACCTTGTATGTGAGGAGAAGGATTTTAAATTAAATTCAGAATTTAAACACGGAACCGATGAAGAGAAGCTAATATGGGAGAGAAATGGTCTCTCCTTCTAATCCCTGTTACCTTTTCTGGCAACTAGAGGACAGTGACACAATGAAACCTACTAGTGAGTATATATGCTACCTGCATTAATGCCCTGTGGGGTCTTTTTGATGACTAACATGTCTACCATACTAAGGAAGAATACTGTTTACTATGTGTAGTCTTAGTTTAGTCTGGCACAATAGCATTGATGAGTTGCCTATTAGCACTAGCTGAGGCTGATGGGAATATCAGTCTTAAACAGAATTTACTCAAAAAACAAAGTACTAAAAAAATTCAAATAATGTCAGTTAGATGGGGATCACCAATATTATTGCAGTTCACCTTCTGGCAACTGAGTGTGCATACTAACAGTTGTCCAGCCAATCCAATTAAAACCACAAATCATCATGGCACTAGAAGAATTGTCAGGGCGTCCTAAGGCATTCAGCTTCCTAAGAAACACCAGTCATTACCAGCTACAACATCAATGCTGTTTACAACTTCAATTATTAGCAAAGTACATTTCTACAGTTTGCTCATACAAATTTTTTCACTTTATTTGATGGCTGAATTATTTTAGACTCTTTTCTCATATCTTTCATACGTTACACTTTTAGAAACAATGTCCTGGATTCTCACCCAAAGACCTTGCAGTTTTCACTGGGAATATTTTCTACCGTAGAGTCGCTCTCAAAAAAAACTATTTTAGAGAATTTTGTTTTGAACTTCTGAGCACAGATCCGCCACAACTCTTGAGGTGAGAAAACAAGATTTGAGCTGGCATTGCTACCCTGACCTCTGCACTTGTGGGGGTGGCCTGTATTCTCAGTGTGATAAAGCCTGGCCTGTAGGCCTGCAGCCAGAGTGCTCGGTACTAGACTGGATATGAAACATCACAAGCAATAACACTCTCCTGAAGTAGCGCCCCTCTATTTCTTTCATTTTTTTTTACCCTCTTTAATTCTCTTTCTACCTTATGTTTTTTATATACCACCTTGTCTTTAATATTTTTTCTTTACTCTTTGATTGTCTTCTTTAATTCTCCTCTAATTAATCCTTAAAAGAGGAGCCGTGCAGACAAATAAGCTCTAAAAGCTTCTCTTCAAATACCCTCTGGACTTGTATTTCGATAGCACATTAGACATAGACATGAAACAAGTTGGTAAACTGAGTCCCAAGACTTAGTTGCAGGGAATTTTGTTGTTTTGTTGCAGTATTGTACATAGCGCTCTGCAGGTTACCACATAATGCCCCTTCTAAGAACCCTGGAAGTCCTAGATCAAAGGCTGTATTACTAGCCAGGCTACTACCCCAGGGCCTATATCCCTAAGGGACCAAAGGCTGTTGGTGTGTTTTTGCATAAATTTGTGTTTAATAGAATCACCACAAACTGACAAACAACAAACACTGTATTATAACAACATGGAGCTATCTATTTATTCCATAAGATGTATTATATAGATATACAGAAAGGGGTAGAAGCAGAAAGTATTAGGGTTTTACTGCATAATTCTCTGTACTAAATTGTTTTCTACTTGGGTTTATAATTGTCAAAGAAATACTGTCTGTGCTGCCAAAATATAATAAATGTAAAAAAAAAAAAAGTGCAATAATGCAACTATATATAAATAGTAATAAATTACAGTGCAGTATATTTCACAGTGGGGGTATCACAAGTAAGAATTGCAATTTTCCATCTCAATCAATGCACTAAATATGTAGAAATTTCACAGGGGAAGTTAAAAAGAGGCCTGCCAGTGGTGGACAGGTTAATGAATTACCAAAGTCAGTAAGTTTAATCCTCTGGAAACCATTAGTGACATGATATGTTTTCCAAAGCTAACCAAATGTAAATGCAAATCAATTTATGTAATGTGTATTTCTGGATTTTTGGCTGATATTCTGTCTCTCTCCATTAAAATTAGAGACTGTTTCTTTGTAAGTGAGCAAACTTACAAATTCAGCAGGGGATCAAATAATTATTTCCCCCACTGTAGACCAGAAGGTGTAGTGCTAAATTATCAGCTAAGGCTAGATAGCTTGGTTAGCAAGCTGCATCGGACAGACACAAATAGCTGCTAATTAGTGCTAAGTAATGGATAAATAAAATACTAGAATTTCAGTCTGTACTTGACAGAAGGATATATTTTTTGTCAGATTTAAAAGTCAAATTAATGTAAGTGAAGCCTCACACAGAATGACAATCAAAGCAGCCATGCCTCTAATTTTATACCCTAACAGTATCCAAATGGATGAGAAAAAAACCCACCCCCTGTAAAGGTTTTATGAAGGGGGAAATTAGCTTTAGAGACCAAAACATTTTATTTAAATTGAATTGAGTTGAAGTGATTTGAATTGAACTGAACTGAATTTATTTATGTACTTATTTTTGGCAGGCTGTAAATATGTTAATTTGCAAAGTTTTGGCAACAGAGAAGGCAAGCGTTGGTCTACTTTGACCCATCACATCCAGAGTTGACTTTACAACAGCATTCCAAAGTACTCAGTAAAGTTTAGTACATCCAGATCTCTGCTGCAGGTCTGCTCGCTCACTCCCACTCATACATCACCCTGTTCTTCAGAAGCTTCACTGGCTTCCTGTCCCACAACAGATCCACTTCTAAGCCCTTCTTTTCACTCAGAAAGTCCTCCATAACCAGGCCCCTTCCTACCTCACTGACCGGCTGCATGGTCACACTCCTTCCCACAACCTCTGCTCCTCTGATGCCAAGCTCCTGTCTACACTAATCAAGGCCTGTGGCAACAGAGCACACTTGATAGCTGCCCTCTCTCTCTGAAACTCTCTCCCATACAATTCCTAGACTGCTTGTTTCATACCATACCAACAATGTTAACCCTCTGAGTCATGACCCCAACCCTAGTTCCAAACCCTAATCCTAACCCTGTGTTTGGGAGACAAGTAAAACATACTAGTACAAATAAGTAAAAAGTAAGTAAGGGTTAGGTTCATTGGAGGGTTAAAAAGACACTATTTAAAATTCACCTTTTCAAAACTGCTTTTAATTTTCTGTACCCTTATGTGCATATGTTTTGTCTAGCCAGTAACTTCGTTAGGATTACAGTTAGGGTTAGGTTCACATCTAACTATATGGAATAGCCACCTACATGGCATAATCAAATGGAAATCTTATAATGGAAGAACTGTAAGGTCAAAATCTACGTAAGACAGTTAATTTAAAAGGAAAGGTATACTTTCTGAAACTATGCTTGTTTAGCATGTAGCAAAAGAGCAACCCTAACCCCAAGAAGTTTGTGGGTGACTCAGGTGTTCAGAGGCTGAATGCATGTAAAGTATCTTTCAGTACGCTTAGAGGTGTTAAATAAATAAATAAATAAATAAATAAAATTGCTATTATTACAAATTGATGAAAAATGTAAAAAGAAAAATGTGGAACAACATCAAAAATAAAAGCAAAGGCAAAACTCATCCAGAAAATATAATATATATTTAATTCAATTTTATTTATATAGCGCCAAATCACAACAACATTTGCCTCAAGGCACTTTACATTGTGGGGTAAAGACCCTACAATTAGAGAGAAAGCCCCAACAGTCAGACGACCCCCTATGAGCAAGCACTTGGCAACAGTGGGAAGGAAAAACTCCCTTTTAACAGGAAGAAACCTATGTCAGAACCAGGCTCAGGGAGGGCCAGCCATCTGCCGCGACCATTTGGGGATGAGGGGAAACAGAAGAGAGCAGAGGGAGACAGGACAAAAGACACACTATGGGAGAGAGACAGAGTTAATAATAGCTAATGATTAAATGCAATAGTGGTGTATAAACACATGGAGAGTGAAGAGAGGTGAAAAACGCTCAGTGCATCATGGGAAGTCCCCAGCAGCCGAGGCCTATTGCAGGGTAACTAAGGGAAGGTTCGGGGTCACCTGATCCAGCCCTAACTATAAGCTCTATCAAAAAACAAACAAAAAAAAGTGCTCAATGGGTTCAGTTAAGATTCGGTAAGATTTCATCTGCCTTTTTAAAAACCCCACTTATCGCATCTCTTAATGAGCTTCCATTTGTCTCCAATCATCCTTTTTTTTCCTCCCTGTCTTTTAATTAAAACATCCTCTTTTACCTTTACTTAGAACATCAAAGGAGAAACACCAGCTCCCGCTAATTGGAGGTAGATTTGGGGCTTTAACAATATTTTGTTTGGACTAATTTTCTCCTGGTGCATAGGTGTATAGAGAGGACAGACGGGGGAGGAGAAGAGTTGGATTTGTATAGGTGGCAAAAAACAAGAGAAAAATCAGAGAACTGAGGAGATTAGTGCAAGTAAAAATAGTACACAACAGTTATTTTGTTTTGCTAATTTCCTCTGTTTTTCACAGGTGAGGCGGAGGGATTGTAGGCGATATAAAAATAGTGGAGCTTGAAAATTAAACAGGATGCACGTAACCACTAAAAATAGCAAGAAAAGGCAGAGATGTAAAAGGTAGTCATCAGCATGGGAACCATTAACAAGGCACTAGAGAAAAAAAAGCTTAAACTTAATTATAAATGCTGCTCAGACAGCAGGAATGACAATATTTTGCAGCACCTATTGCCTCTTATTGAGTCAGTGTTGCAGGTCAGTGCAATAATATCACATAAACAAGGTTTAATTATCACCTCTTGTTATGTGTTCATTGCATAATCATACATCTTTAAAAAAAAAAAAAAGGTTAAACATTTCCAAGAGGAGTTTGGCGTGTCTTTATTTATCAAGTCGAAACACTCGCCCACTCAAGGACTTAGGGGTGAATAAGTGGGCTGAGATGGACGATACGTTTGAGAGTCCAGTTTTCACAGTGCAAGTGTGCTGCAGAATGCTCATGGCGTGCAGCTCCTTTTGACAAGTTACTGGTCAGAGTGACACTAATGCAGAAATGCAGAAATGAACCATTGCTCTTGATGCTCTGGAAGCAGAGGAGGGCCAGATTAAAAGTTGCATATTTCGTTAAGCTCTTTGAGGGGAAAATGACTTCGGCTGATTTGTCACTGAGGGTGAGGCATTGGCTCAATACACGGACCAGTGACTGGCATGCTGACTCACTCTAAACTTCACAGCAAAAGGACAGCGGGGTCATATTAACCTCACATTCTATTTTTGTCAGAACTAGAATTTGCAGTAGCTTGACTTCCAGTTGAAGAAAACCTTTTTTTAATCTGTGGCAGTGAAACCAACTGCTGAAAGAAGCTAAGTGTTATATGAGGTCAGCAACATACGCAATTCCTTTGAACCTTCTGCATGGTTACATTTATTAGAAAGTTGTAAAGAGAAGCCTTTGTGGCTTGATGATGGGATTTAAACCTCTTAACTTCCATCAGGTCACCTATTTAACCCTCAGAAATCAAAGTCATCATCGATGATGACACTAACCCGATGCTATCACTATAGGTAATTCTTTTATAAAAATCGCCAAATTTTGGAAATCAAGGGACATAGGAAGTAATCATACTAACTGACAATTTTTTTTATTTTACAAAAAATTACTTTTTCCTTTTCTCCAAAGCGTAGGATTTGGTTTAGGGTTTGAGGTTAGAGTTGGAGACTTCACAGATGAGTAACTCAGAGGGTTAAGGGTTATATGAAATTTTCACCTATATAGTGTACCCAAATGAAATTTCTTATAAGAGAAAGTCCAATGCATGTAAGAGACTTGACTTCAAAGGCAATATCTTCTAGTTTCTGAAACTATGCTTTTTTAGCCTGCAGCTATCATGCACCCTAACCCTAAGTGCTTCACTGGTGACCTAGTGGATGTTAAGAGGTTAATATTATTTTCTGATAACAGTAAATAGTACATTCTAATATGAGTGTCTCCACAGAATGCTCTTAAAATTTTACAGTTAGCACGTGGCTAACTGTGCTTCTAGCCCCTTAACCCTGTGACGTCTAAGTTATCACTGGTGATGACCCTAACCCTAACGCTATGCTGTCAGAATATGTAATTTTAGGTTTGTTTGTTTTGGGTTTTTTTCTCCAGAGTCTGAGCAATCAGTGGACAAAGAAAGTAATCATTTTAACTGATACTCATCACAATCTATTTGCATTCTTTCAAAAAGGCAAAAAAAAAATCCTTTTTGCCTTTTTCCAAAACCTGTGGCTAGGGTTGGGCTTGTAACTGACTATGGCTTATACCTCAGGGGGTTAAAAGTCTTTCTATTTGGGTGTTTCAAACAGACAAAAATTATATAAAAAGTGGGTGGAGATTAACCAAACCCAAACCCTGCCCCTTACCTCAGCCCTGGATAGGTTGCGCCAGTGCTTAGACAGGAAGGTCAATACCAATCTTATATCTGAGACACAAAGGTTCAGCCAAAAGATGAATAGTCTAGCTTACCATAAAGGACGGTGGCTTTTGTGGGCACCTCTAAAGCTACATCATTTGTTTAAAAAAACACAACAGTGTGTTAAAAATAATAATAATAATACTTACAAAACACAGTTCCTTTCTTTTGGGCAGACACACTGACACAATCATTGCCCTGAGGCCAGGCAATCCTCAGAGAGTCTGCAAAGTCTCTCTTAGACCTCAGAGGGTTAAACTGGAATGTGAAGACACTGGTGATTACCCTAACCCTATGCTATCAGAATATGTCATATTTATTTATTTATTTAAATTGTTCTCCAAAGTCTTGGCAATTCAATTCAATTCAATTCAATTCAATGTTATTTATATAGCGCCAAATCACAACAACATTTGCCTCAAGGCACTTTACATTGTGGGGTAAAGACCCTACAATTAGAGAGAAAGCCCCAACAGTCAGACGACCCCCTATGAGCAAGCACTTGGCAACAGTGGGAAGGAAAAACTCCCTTTTAACAGGAAGAAACCTATGTCAGAACCAGGCTCAGGGAGGGCCAGCCATCTGCCGTGACCGGTCGGGGGTGAGGAGAAACAGAAGAGAGCAGAGGGAGACTAGACAAAAAAGGCACACCTATGGGAAAGAGACAGAGTTAATAATAGCTAATGATTAAATGCAAGTGGTGTATAAACACATGGAGAGTGAAAGGAAGTGAGGAAGAGGAAGTGCTCAGTGCATCATGGGAAGCCCCCAGCAGCCTAGGCCTATTATTTCTTTGATTCCCAAGGTATGTTCTAATCTCTGCAGTAAAATATTGTGGTCAACGGTATCGAATGCTGCACTGAGGTCTAACAGGACAAGCACAGAGATGAGTCCACTGTCAGAGGCCATAAGAAGGTCATTAGTAACCTTCACTAGAGCTGTTTCTGTGCTGTGATGAATTCTGAAGCCTGACTGAAACTGTTCAAATAAACCATTCCTCTGCAGATGATCAGTCAGCTGTTTTGCAACTACTCTTTCAAGAATTTTAGAAAT
>VUQI01013308.1:11642-25155 GCA_015106735.1 Paratilapia polleni
AAATCACTAACAGTTGGCAAATTATAACCCACCCTCCCTCCCGCAGCAGCCCCCCTGCAGCCCCTCTGCAGCTTCTGTCTCAACAACATTTTATATTACAAAAGCAAACAAAAAAAACTGAAGAGGACTTGACAGTAAAAGCTGTAAAAATAGACACGTATTACCAAAACATATTAAAGCACATCGGAAAAGATCTTAGCTTTTCTTTCAGACAGTGAGGAATATTCTGGTTGGGGTGCCACACTCGGTCAGACCTGCTGAGTTAAAACAATGTGTGTGACGGGGGACTGCATGAGTGTATGCATGTTGTGATGTTGTGTATGTATGTCACATATATGAGAACAGTGTTGTCTTAAAGCATCGTCAAAAGGGATTCTTGCACAGTAAGACTCCCTTCCGGGTTCACAGACAGAGAGCGGATACAAAGCTGAGAGAGAAAGTGAGACATTCAGACAGGAGGTTAGAGGAGGCGTTAAGCCCTGACTCTTATCTAAAAACCCAGCATGCTTCCTGTTTTTCTGGCCTGCAGAGTCCAAAAGTCAGACCTGGTGTGTATCCTAGAGAATTCCCTTGGAGAGGTCAGAGGCAGACCTCAGTCATGACCTCTGCAATGGCCCAGGAAGGGCAAGCAGACGCCTGGACCCCCCTGTTCTGCCAAGTGCAACATCCGGAGAGATGAGCACCTCTAGTGCCTCTTCATGGACGACACCTTCTTCTTCCGGGCTGCCAGCATCTCATAAAAGGGGTCCCTGCTGATGGCAGCTCTGTGAGCAGAGAAGCAGAGAGAAGTGTCAGAATAATGGCCCATAGTGTGCAAATTGATACACTCATAAAGTACTGTAATGTTAGACAAGGCACAGCTGCAGGTCTAAATTTTCAGTTTTTCTTTGAGCTTGGGGAAAATAACATTTGGAAGGCAGATGCTTTGGTTTAACTACTTCTTGTGTTTAATTAATCATTAATTTAGAGGAACTATTCAGCATAATCTGACTCAATACATTGACCTGTACCTGTGGAAGAGTGAGGACATGAAATCCAAGTGAAAATCTGTTTAGAAAAATATGCTCCTATGAAAATATTCAGGTATTTTTTGGGGAATAAAAAAAATATATATATATGTGAAAAACTACAACAAAGATTTTACACACATATGCTGAGATTCAGCGTGACTGACAAGTTAAAAAAAAAAAAAAAGTCTAATGTGCTCAGAATTCATAGGAAGAAAAAGAGGGAACCTGAATGATAATTTTCTTCCGTAGCAAACAGTGTCTTAATAGTTGTTTCTACATTTGTAGATACCTTAGAACTGACAAGGTGAGAACTCTGACTTGTGACCTTATGACCTATTGCAGTGACATGCAAATATCATACTGTGTGCAAAAGAGGTAAAGTCATTTTTAAAAAAAACTATTTACTTGATGCTTTTCATCCATTCCTCTTTTTCCTCAGCTGTGGGGGCAGAGATCCGGTAGAAGGTGTGGTTACCCTCCACAACACGTCCATCAGCCTCAGTCTTGCACGCTTTTATCACCTGGTCTTTGCTGTCAGGTATGAAAAGCTCAAAGCAGTTCTACAGAAGTGAAGTTGACTGAAGTTAGAAATGACCAATGTCTTAAAAATAACATTTTAAAAATAATCGCTGATCAAAAATGCTATTCTCTGTCTTTATCTGACTGTGTAATCCAATGATGAACCACTAGAGTGAGCTGTGCTTACAGGCTTCTTGTCCTCCACCTCCTTGATACTCAGGTTCTCCAATGGGATGATTCCTCTTGGCTCTTTGTCCTGCACAAATATAAAATGAGAGCACTGCACACAGGAGAGACAACAGCATCACAGGAAACTCTAACAAAGAAACAGCTGTACTCACTGTGGTGTACTCAAAGTAGTACAGACAGTTGTCTGTGAGGATGAACCACCTCCTCTTCCAAGTTTTAACTCGTCCCCCTGTGGAGCAAATAGTAAGCATCAGAGAGGCTCAGCAAGAGAAAGACATATGGAAAGAGAAACGAGCACCAAAGCACCGTGTCGAGCAGCAGACAGGCAGACAGATGTATGAGCAGACAGACAGATGATGGCTCCAGAGGACTCCTTTTACCTAGAGCACCCCACTATTCACCCTAACCCGCCTTCATGCCATGTGCTCCCCATCACCACACCATTTTTTGACTCTACAACTATTTTTTTCCCCTTTTTTCTTTCCTTTCCTTTCCTTTCTTTTAATTGCTATTTCCACCTGCATTTTGATAACAAATACTGTCCATTTGACAATGAAACCCCTTATAGGTGATAATTACATATAAAGGCTACCTGGAGCTGATGTCTGAGGATCGAGCCAAAAGCTATTTGTCTCCTTAGATTATGTTTTGACATGCCTGAAAACTGGCAACTCTTCTCACTTGGCTCTACATCATTTTACTCAGAGGGCTAGAAAGCCAGGATCAGTAAGAAGTATACAGATCTATGTGCTCTGCGTTCACTGAGCTTAATGAACCACCTAGATCCCTTAGACGAGGGTTAGAAATGTGGAAAGCAGTAAAATCGGTATATGAGGGCTGAATGTGGAAAGTGAGGAGACACTGTGGATTCAGTTCTCGTCTCTTTTACGTCCAGCAGGGGCCCTTGGTTAACTCTGCGCTTGCTGATCTGTAGCTGAACTCTTACCCCCTTTGTCACCCTACTTCCTGTGAGGGGAAACATGATCACAGTACCAGATGGCAGCCACACTCTGGGAGGATAGGATGCCAACAAACAGAGGGGCAGGAAGCTCAGTGCCTGAAGTTATGCTTAGCCTCTATACAGGCATCTCAGACTTGAATATCCTGTTTGGGCTTAGTTAAGTAATTTCACAAATATATAGAAGCAGTATCCAGTTATTGGGGAGTGGTCTTTCTAATCATGACAGACATGAGCCTAGTAAGCCTTGTCTAGACTAGGTTATCCCACCACCAATGTTAGTAAAAAGCTGCATTTTGAAACCCATTTACCATAAGCAAGGTTTTGAAGATGTTTCTATACAGACATGTAGAACACACTTGTATTATCATATAGCAGCATACACACTGTATATGATATCCCATCATATTACAGACATCATGACAGGCACGACACTTCAGTCTATGCTTAGTATCTACAGCAATCATTAACACGCCTCAACTGACAGACAAAAATGGAGATCTGGGGCTCCTCGCCACACCTCGACTCATCAGCATGTTGCAACAGAACAAAAAAAGCAGACCGACAGAGAACACAGACGCGATGGCAGAATCACACAGCCGACGGCCTAAGAGTTGATTGGGTTGAAAGTTGCAATTGGTCTGATGTCAGTTCATGTCAGTTCCTGTCACTCTGAGAAAAAGAGAGTTCACCACCTCCTGTGCAAGAATGTCTGGGACGAGGCGGGACATCCCAGAAGATTGTTGCAGAGAGGCAATTGGACGGTGCTAGGCCGGAGTGGAGCTGAGTGGAGGGAGTCACCCATGCAAGACGGGACTGTGGGAGGCTGGACGAGAGGAGGTTAAGAGGGAACGGGGCTTTTAATGATTTGTTTAAAAATGATTTTGCTCACTCTGATGAATTAGCAACTGATGCTAAACAAACCCCATGTTAAATTTAGATACCGCTTGTTTTTGTCTTTTTGTAATTTATAGTAAATATGCACTGTTAACAAGACTATATAAAAAAGTATATATTTTAAAAAAATGCATAAATCATTCGAACAATGCCTGGCTCCCTTTCAGCACACTCCTCTGCCCATGCTTTCCTCCCACAGTTTGGTCCAGTCTGGTCCAGCACCACACCAACCTGAGCCACATTGTTACCCTTCACATCCATGTATAGCATTATATAAGGAGATAAGGAAAGCTGTATTGATGAAAAGGTGCAGTATTCCCTTTCCATTCAACCAGAGAGCCAACAACAACTATCCAATGGGTAAACTGGTTCAGGACCATTTTTTCAAAGCCAAGCCAAAGTCCTTTGTTGTGCTCGCTGTATGGAAAAAAGGCATAATGCAGCTTCCAAAAAAAAGGAGATCAAAGAGAGTGACCACCACAGCGTAAAGAGAAAAAAGGGTCAAATTGCTCAGTAGTGTGGTCACAAAGCAACAGCTCCCCGAGTCGAGTCCGTGGGGTGACAAATGCACCCAGCGACTGCCCAACAAAGATAAAAGAGCGTGGACAAAACCACCAGCTCAATGAGAGACTGAACAGACGAACAAACATCTGAAGTTCAAATGAGTCAATGGAGAGACAAAAAAAAACTGACAAAAAAAACTCTGCATGAAGGTAATAAAAAAATTTAAAAAACGAGGAAGAGAACGAAAGCATGGCAGACCACCAAAAGCACCTGAGAGCTGAGAGATGGACTAGCGTTGGGGAAGAGCAGGTGTACATACCTCCTGAGGAAAGACAACAGCCAAAATCATGGGAACAAACAAACAAACGAAGAGGAAAAGAAAACAAAAATAATCAAATTAAATGATAAAGAAATATAGCACCACAATCCTTTTAATCTCCAGTGAGGCTTTGATGCACTGCTTCACAGCTTTCATCATCAGCAAACCTTTCCATCTGCTGATATCATGTCAGTCCACAAGAGGGAGTTCTACTCTATGTGGACTTGTGAAAGCTACTGTGAAGCACTACATGAAATACATCCTCCACTTGGATCCCATTCTGTTTTATCAGGTAAATGACCTTCCACCCTGATTGCTTTACTCAAATCTGCAAGTAAAGAGTAATTGGAGAAAGATGATTTCTGACTCCCTTGGTACAGTTGGTTGTAAAGATTCACAGTGATTCACTTTATACATTCATGCATTTTTTTGTGAACCTGTACAACGGAGAGGGACATCAGAGGAAACAGAAGTTGAAAAATTGTGGGATCTGGGGTTGACTTGACTGTCACCACTGAAAGTTTAGCTGACATCCTGTGAAACATTCCTAACGCCTTTGTTTCTGTCGAAATATATCAGTGATTTACACATTAGCAAAGGTTCGGGATAAAGGAGAAATGTCACTAACCTTTTTCACAAGGGGACAGTCTATCTCAAATATCATATCCTCTTTAAAAATGTCTGAACTTCAGAGTGTGTGTGTGTATGTGTGCACACTTGATTTACAAGTTGTGAAATTCAGTATTTATGTGCATGAGTGCCTGTCAGTGTATGAATATGCCTCATCCTAAATAATTCAAAGGTCTCCACATATGATGGTCTGATCTCAAGACCACATTTATAATACATTAAAGCGGGCAGAGGTGTGTTTGGCTGGGTGTGTACGCACCTATTCGCACATGCTCACAGGCACCTTAACACACACACACACACACTCACACACTATTGACCTCAGGGGAGACACTGGTTATCAGGTTATGCACCAATATACGCAGCTTTAATGACACAACAAAGTCATGTATCTGAGCAGTCATAATGGTGAAAATACCCTTTCTACGTGGCCTTATAACTGTGCACGTACTGTATACTGTCACTCACCCAGTTTCAGCAGCCAGCCCTCTCTGTCCGGGTTGAAGAAAGTGTGTGTGAGGTCGTTGCCGTCATCTTCTGGGATTTTGAAAGGCTCATTCTTGATGCTATCATACAAATTCTATTAAAAAATTAAAATAAAAATAAAAAGAGTGAATACATAAACAGATCCGTGTGAGATTAGGCAGAGAAGGGCAATTACAGGAAACAAAGTTTGGGAATAACTACTCACCCTGAGCAGATCTTCAGGTAAGTCACCTCCATCATTTATGCCTCTGTTCATAGAGATAAATCGTTCCACAGTCGGCTTGTCTTTTACATTTGGATTGTGGAGGCTGGTGTTTAGCATGATGATGGCAAATGACAGGATGTAACAAGTGTCTGTAACAAAAGCATCGCACAATGAGAGAAGGGTGAGGTTTGAAAGACAGCGAAAGGTTGCCGTTTACCATAAAAATGGTGCGGGTGTTTAATGTTGTGTTTAAATATGAATGTAAATTGGCCGAGCTGAAAGGACTGCACTTAGGGGACCGCAGTCAAACAGGGAGGAACAGACAGATGCAGCTTCATTAGGCAGTAAAGTGGGCAGGAGTGGAGGGCTGCATGTGGGCAGCTAAGTATGCAACTTTGTTTCTGCATGTGCTCTCTAATGTATATGTGTGTATGCGTGCATAAGCTAAAAGACACTGAGGCCAGCACACGGCTGACACAGCAGCACTTTATAAAACCTGTTAGGCTGTCGAGCAGCCCGTGCATTATTTACATCCATCAGCATCCAGATTAGAGGCAGTCGTCTGTCTGCTAGTGTCATTATTTCCCAAAAGCCAGACACTCTTCCTGACATAGTTCACGTCAACAGACTTTGTGTCTGCTAAATATACCAGCTTGGATATGATTTCCATTGATATGTCATGCAATATGTAAAGCTATGAGTTTAAAGAGACACTACTGATTAATACAGTGTAACAGAGTTAGAAGTATTTGGTGTGACTTGAAATTTCTATTATATTATTGATATTTACCAACGCTACTGACAAATAATGGTCTACTCTACCAGCCAACTTTAAGATCTAAATCTTCACATGTATTTGATACATTTATGGCTATATGTGTTTTTATGACAGCACTACGAGCTGAGCTGTATGACATGACAGCTGTACCTGTAGACTGGAAAACACCAGGGTTGCAATGACAGTAGCGCTGAGCAAAGGTTTCCATCATGCGGTCGATCTTCTGGGCTTCTCCTGGCAGCCGAAAGCTCCACAGGAACTGTCTGTCAAGGGACACAACTCTGCACTCAGCTACAGACTCATTTCCAGTGTGAAAAAGCTGATTTTTTTTTTTTTTCCTGTTCACACACGAGACTGAAACTGACAGCTGCATCCTTACAAACTGCAAATGAGGCTGGTCTTGAAAACCGACTTAATTACACGTGATTTACATAAAATTGGGGGGAAGCTACAGTATGAGGATCCAACCAAATGTGTACCAGATGTCAGGAGGATATCTTACCTTAGCGCCTGAACCAGGTTGAGGTCTGTGAACTCATGAAGCTCCACAAAGGCTTGGAGGACTTTGATATTGAATTCATCTCTAAGGGAGACAAAAAAAATGGCAAATTATCCTTTCAGTGAATATGTCCATGTTATAGTCTGCATAACCAATACATAATATAGATATGCAAAATATTATTTAACCTGAAAATTATTTTCTTGATTGATCAATTAAGTGTTTCACCTTTTCAACCAAACCAAAAAACCTAAAATATTGAGTTTGCTTTAACATATGACAAACAGAATAAAGTTTTCTTTACAATACAATGCTGGAAATGGTATAATGGCAGTATCTATCAGTGTGGTATGGCACTTTTAGGCTTGTGCTTTAGCTTTGGTGGTTGGGCTCATTTGAAATGCAGATTTCAGATGATCACACGATTGTGTCTGAGGACACCTCAGGGTTGTGATTTTGATTATGTGGGCATGGCGATACAATAGATACTCCCAACAAATCCCACATAACAGAACACACAACTCCCACCCCTTCTTATTTATCTAAACTAAAGCATGACATCATCGCCGACCTTTGTGCCCTTCAGAGTAAATGATCTGCCCTCTGGGATCATGGGAAGGCTCTAAGGAGCTCAGAGTCATATCCACTCAACACCACCTCCACTGGACAAATGACCAACCATATCTCAAGTCTAGCATGCTGCTACAGCCCCTCCTTACAGGATCAGAGAGCTTGATAACAGTCAAACAGAGAGCATCCATCAACAGCGTGCACTCCAGTCCCCGGTCTGGCCTTACAGACCACACCCTGACTGTAACACTGCCATCCCTGCAGTCCCTGAACAGTGCATTCCGTACATTAAGCCCATCAATATTTCCTGTATTATGTGTTCACTCCAACACGGATGATCTCTGAGTGAAATCTTCAAATGGTTTTGAGCACATACATTCCCGAGTTGTGAGTCTCTTGACTAAGTTACTTATGAGTAAGATAATCAAACACAGATGGAGGCTTTTCAGTAATGGTCATTGTCTTGAGAGGAAGGTCTAAATGTGGAACCAATAATCTGCGTTTGGGAAAGGATGGGCGTGAGCCTGACCAAGAGGAAATACAGCAATAAGGAAACTATGCGTTCTCTATTTGATGCTTTTATCAACCACGTGGATGGGTGATGGCTAATGCTCCAATATGAGTGGAAGATGGTTAGAGAGGGAGCAAATAAAATCTTTATTCTGACCTCTCTCCAAGGTAATCTCCAATGGCCGTTTTGTTGAGGCCCTCTCCTTTGTAGAGGAACTGAGCAATGTCGTCACTGGTATTCTTCAGTAACTCATTCTCAATCAGGAACTGGATCCCCTGAGAAACAAAGCCCCAGGTTAGATCCTGCTTCTGAGATCAAGTGGAACAAATCATATTTCTAACAGAATCAGAGCATTTTTTACCTACCTTTTTGGGGTCCATGTTAAATTTCTTACGGCCCATGGCCACCTGTTTATTCCTCTGCATATTTTTCCTGTAAAGAGAGAGTTTACACTGTTATTAATTGTTCTTGACATGAACAAGATGTCATATATGAACACACTGTGTAACAATATGATATTTCGTCATGTCATAATATTATAATGTGACGACATGATGATGACGTATATGTATATGTAATTACAAATTATTTCATTATCAGTTATTTGCTGTTTCTTGATCAATTAATATCTTGTCTATGTTAGAAAATAGTGAAAAATTAAAGTTTATTAAAGTTTAGGGCTAGAGCAATGATAAATAATCGACAAATAATAGTATTTTGCAGAGATGCCATAGAAGTAAGTAGTTACAACAATTTGCAGCTCAGAAAAGTCAGATCAGTAACTAACCAAAGATGTAAATTAGAAATGGTGACAGTGTTACATAAACTAAAGTATCTTAAATTTACTGTCACATAACACCAAAAAAAAAAGATTTTTGGCATTTTTTTTGGAGCTATAAGCTGATTTAAGCATGGATCAGACAGCTACAGTAAATGTATTCACCTATCTAAGCATCCCACCCCCCCATTTAAAAACTGTTTATCAGGGGATTTCCTGTCTTCCATATCAACTGTGATGACAAGGTGTTGACCAGGCAGAGTTGTTAAAGGTTAGCATGGATATGGGAAAGTGTCGTTTCTCAGGCCTTGAGTAATTCGAGGGTCAAAGTGCACTCCTAGAGTGCGCTGTCACCATGGTTACAATTCCATCTCCACTTCTTCCCACTGATTCACTAACACAAGCATTCCTTTGGCTTTTGTCAGCCAAAGTCCAACACTCATCTAAACAGCGATAACACACACCAACTATATCGTGTACCATCATCAATAAATGGATCACAGAAAAATCTGATCATAAGCACCCCTAATGGGGTTTTAGATAACAGTGAAAGAGTGTTTATGAAATTTTCGGCAGCTGATGGAATCCCTATCCGCTGCAGTAGACCAAACCTAAGCATTCCCTCTCCTGAGACCATCTATTGTCTGCTTCTGTCCGTACACCCACTGCATTATTCAATGAGGCCTCCCATCATGAGGGTGTGCCTGATGAAACATTTAAACGGGCTTAAAAGCATAGCCAAATTGGGGAGGGTATTTGGTGTGATGGGAGGCCCGACTTGGCCATCAAATATGAATAATTGACAGCTTCATTTGCTAAGTTAATAGAAGGCAAGCATCTTACACACAACAGAGAGGGAAATCTGTGTGCAGGGGAGGGGAGTCAGGTCCAGTTCTCTTACCTCTCCTCAGTGGAACCCAGGTTCTCAATTTCACTTGTCACTTCTGCTATCTCATCCTTCAGCCGCTGCAAAGGAAAAGAAATATTAGTTTGAAAATGTTAGGAGCAGGGAAAGAGTTAATCGTCTGTCCATCAATTTCCTTCAAAGAGGCGTGGAAAGGGGTGACCAACACAAATAACATGCAAAGCATTTGTATAAGAAAAAAAAAACATGAGGGCTCTAGTAAACAGTGCCTAGGGAGAGGCTGAATCATCTTTGTTTGCCTGTAAGCCAGGTGGCCTTTTGTTCCATAAATACTCACATCAGAGCAAAGAGTTTAACAAAGAGAACAAAGTCACTTTTCTGGCTCTTCAAATAATGCTGCACATCCAACTCAGTGAAGGTTCCTTAAACTAAAAAGCGATAACAGCTCCCATATCAGAGAAAGTCTGCGTGCATGTGTCTGCTCTCCCAAACAATCCCCTCAATCTGAATTTCACTGGCTGGAGAACATTAGGGGATAACCTCAATAGAAATGGAGTAAGTAAGCATAGAAGTGGATTATATTTTGTGTGGTATTTTACTGATTAATGGCCTCAGAGGCAGATTTAGTCGATCAAGCCAGACCTGCTGGTGCCAGACTGGCACAGTAAAGGCAGAGGATGGAGAGGATGACATCAGCTTGATGAAAGTGTGGGAGGATAGACTCTAGCATAAGAGTCAAATATAGTGAAAGTTTGGCTAGTAAGTGTAATCACCAAGCCCCTTCGTTTACCACACGTGACAGTGCATCATGTCTTATACAAAATGCCAAGACACAAAGTGTGGAACCATAAAGAGAACATCTGTGTATTCAAGGCCTGCGCAATCACAACACATTCCTTGGATGTTTGTCTGCACAAACAAAGGCTGTGCTCATACAGAAAGTAGAGTGGGTGTGGTGTGGGGGCCTTGACATGCAGGGCCAGCAGAGGAGGGTGTGGGAGACAGCGAGGAGGAGAGGGGTCAGTGTGCAGAGCACCGAGAAGGTGACAAGGAGAGTACAGGGGCAGCGCCGATGGCCACAGATGGGGGAAGGGCACTGATGGTGGCCTAGGCTCATAAAAACCAGCGTGACAGATCACGACTTAAGTGTCCATCAGGGCCAGCGGAAGTTGATTCACCCACTGGGACTTCTGGAGGCCATCATAACTCACGCCACAGCATGACAGTTTTTTACTCGTGAGCTATTAGCTTATTATTGTTGCTTATTGAGTGACAGGACTTATCTGAGCAGTGATCAAGAATAATCGGCTGTGCTCTAGGCTCAAGTTAGAAGCCAAAACAATCATCATGGGCCATGGACAGGAATCAAATAAACCACTTTATGGAAATTCAGCAGAGCTGATTTGAATCCTGGCTCTGTTTGTAAATCAGGAGGGATATTCTACTGGCTTCCTGCACACGTGTAGTCATAAGAGCATAATCATATTTTATCTGTATGCAGAGTCATTTGCTTGTCTTATTGTTATACCCATGTTATTTTCCAAACCACACTGAATAAAACCACACTCGGTAAACCTACAAAGCACAAATAGCAAAACCATAAACAGAAATGGTTTGCGGAGAAAGTGATTTAAAAGGAAATACCTCACATTCCCGTTAGGAAAAAAAAAAAAAAAAGAAATCAAAGGACTCTTTGGAAGTGGGGAGTTTGTAGCAAGGCAGCAAAAACTGGATTTGAGGTGGATGTTTAATCAAAAAGCATCAGAGCTGCAGCTTTAGTGTCTGGAGTGATTAGACACAGTAGGCAAAAAAATAATAATAATCCACAACACATACAACCTGGTCAATTTACTGAAATGGCCACATAAAATTCTACTCTGATGTCATTGGAACATAGTATAATACTTACATCTTTTTAATATTACACATAGTTGAGTGTAATAGTGTTACATGCTTGTCTTTTTTTTCTTTTTCTTTTTGTATTTTAAGATCTGTACATGCAATTTTGTGCCTATAGATCCTCTTCTAGGATTACCTGAATGTCCTCCAGCAGTTCTTGTTTGCGCCGGCGGATATTCTCCAGCTCCTGCTGCTCCTCTGGGGTGAGGTCTTCCGGTACTAGGGAGACATGAGAGAGAAGATTAAGGGTTAGAACACTTTTATAACAGTGTAATACTGTGTCTGGGTCCACTAGGGTCTAAGTAACCTAGAAGTCATGATCAAAGGGTGTATGTAAGGCTCTATGCAGACCTAGGCATACCCTGCAGACTTGTCTCTACAGACATTACAACACAAGGGCCCTGAACGCACATCCGTCCTCCACACGGAATAGAAAGTAATACAATAAGAATAACAAGGCGTCAGTGTGTCTGTAGCTGACCGTGTGCATGTCCACTAGGGAGTATAATCCCAGCCATTTTCTATCTCTAATATTCTTTGAAATCAAAAGGTGATTAAACACACGTGGCAAGGGATGTCATATATGCTACAAGGAAAAAGGAAAGCCAGTCGTGATCCATGAAAGACCTTTTTCAGCAGCAGACATTACGTAGAGATAAGCATAAGAGAAAAGAGGGAAAGTCTTTCTTTGTTAAAGTATTAGTGATGACTCAAACATGCTTTTACATTACAAACGCTAAAGAGTGTAAAACACATGCCAAGTCAGCAGCAGTCATGTGAGGTCTAAACAGGTAAAATCAACTAACGTGTGACTAAATAAGAAATGTCAGGTCAGCCAATCAGCACTGAGCATCAGTGCCTAAGTAGCACAAATGTGACAGGTCTCAAAGTGCTCCAAGTCCTCCTGTCACTCACACCTTAGATAGTTATAATTAGCTGTGTGCCAACGAGCAAGGGAGAAGCAATGTGTCCTGGTTGATGGACACTGTGCTTGTGCGCCTACATGTGCAAAAACTCGACACACTGAAAGGACAAACATGGACACCAGCAGTATGAGCACTGTAAGCGTAACAGCAGTCCAACCACAGTCTCACTCAGTTTCGTTGACTTTACTTAGAACATTTAAACTGTAATGCTTAAATTGAAACAGTGATAGTTTCTCAATAAATCAATCAGGTGATTCTCGCATCAGAACTACTTGATAAACAGGTGTCTTAAGACCAAACACAACCTTAAAATGTTGTATAATGGCTTTGTTGCATCTTATGCGTTTATTTATATATATATTTAAAAATCTCTAGATGCCAGGAAACACATCTTTTCATGCTTATAACTGTCCACTTGAAGGAATTTATGCTATACCATGTAAAATGACAAAAACTAATGATGTGGACTAACAGTAGTAAACTAAGAAATGCCAGAAATATGCATTTAAACCTGACAATGTTTGTAAGGGAGATTCCCTGTGGGGAACAACACACCTGAGGATATTTCATAAGACACCAAAACTCTGTCCACTCTACAGCAAAGCGTTGCTCAGTAAACAGCTGCATTGAAAGATTCACAGTATCACAAGATAAAAGACACAGTATTTGGCATGTGAGGCTCTTTCTCTGATTCCCCCAGTGGCCCAGCACAAGCTTTGTCCTGCACCCTCTCCTCCTCCCTTCATTTCCTCAGCAGAGTTTAATGATTAACGGGGATCTCAGCCAACAGTTAACAAGGTAATGGTTAAAAAGTGATGGAAGCTGAAGACAGAGAAATCTTCAACCCAAGGTCTTACTAATTCCACAACTCGTAAAGATAAAGAAAATTTCCTTTTTTCCTCTGACTTTTTTTTTTTTTTTTTTTTTTTTTTTTTATTTATTTAAAAAAATTTTTTTTATTTTTTTTCAG
>VUQI01013308.1:25175-37728 GCA_015106735.1 Paratilapia polleni
TAACCTTGGTCTGACACCACATAACACTTACACAACTGGAGAGGTAAAATTCTGGTCTGAATCAGAGTGGCTGATACACAGTGTATCTGCAGTAAAGGCGTTAGTGGAATGAAGGTTAAAAAAGGGAAACAAGTAATCAAGAAAGTGAGGACAGAAGTAACTAGCCATCCAGAATTTTTGTGAAGCACATCATTCATGGATGGCAAGAGACACACAGACACAAACATACAAATTATTAGTTACCAAATAAGATCTAACTTTAAACATATATCCAGCAGGAAAAAAATCTGCCCATTTAATAACACTTATTTAATAACAGTAGCATGCAGACAAAGAGCAAACAACATATTGAGGCAAACAACCATGAAATTCATTGGAAAGTCTGCTTTCTGCTAGACAATGAAAGTAAAAAAAAAAAAAAAAAACAGGAGCTGCCTTATAGCAGGCTGCTGAGGAGCACCAAAACAATGCTATGTTGTCTTCCTGTCTTGTTTTCAGACAGCTGGGGGAGAATGGGAGTCCAGACAAGGCGGACCTTTCACACATCAAACTTTATCCCTGGCAAACCGGCCGCATCCATACCGAGCGTTCTGATATATATGGATGGAAACCATGGTTGGATCTGTATATATTTTCTTTGCAAATGGGAGCTGACAGGATGGTACCGAGCGAAAGCAAGAACCAAAATATATATGTGCATTTTTTGCTTTAAATTTGGCCACAGTTCCTTCAAGAGCATCTCAAGCAAGATGCACAAGAAGGCACCGCCTCATGCGCACACACAGTGGTGATAGGTCTGATAATACATGGCCCTCCTTGCATTTCATGACCCTATCTGCTGATCAACTGGATGAGTTAGTGTCACACTGATGAAAACCAGAGCAGGGTCTTGTGTTCAACAGTCTAAAAAAGAGCAACAGGGAGGATGAACTCAAAGCAGGAAGTCCAATTCTCTTTCTAGACACATGACGTCAGGTTGGGCGGCTGGCAGTCCCTGAAGAAGGCCATGGTGCACACACACATGACACACAAGCTTACAAGAGGACCTTAAACCGAAGGACTGAGAGAAGAGATGAGCTCCATAAAGGACTATAATTTTACTCCAACGACGAAATAGAAAAAAAATTAACAAACTAATAATTTTAGGATGGAAATTGTTTGCAGACTTGCCTCTTTTGAGAGCACATAAAAATAGTCTGTTCAAAATCTATGAGACAGATGTATGATGGCACCCAGATCCTGCAATCAAAATGCAGGTTTTCTACTCAAAGGGCCATCCTGCATCCTGACATGTCATCTGAGGTCCCAACGTGATCAGAATTACTCAAGAAGCTAAGCGGGTGAAACCATCAATGGTTTCCTTACTCCACCCAAAATAATCATAACCACAGCAGGGCAGAGAAAGGCACTACCCACGCTTGTGCTAGAGGTGGGCACCAAGTGTGTGTAATTTCCCAGAAACCAGAAAATGAAGGGGGTGTTCATCAACTTAAGAAAATGCTTGGAGCACAGCTTGGCTTACATTCAGCAAACCTCTGCACTGGCACAGCCAATGAAATGTGGCTGTCATCAAAAATAGACAGGAAGTTAAAAAGAACGAAGACAGAGAGAGCAATGGAGGTAGAGAAAGAATGAGGGGAGCATCTGCTTTTGTAACAGTGACATTTTGTGATAACCTACTATTATCCATATTTTAATGTTGGTATTACACACTGAAAAGACAAAAACTTTGAAGGGTAAATTAGGTCTTTCCTTCTATATGTTTACAAGTACAAGTACACCACTACTCATCTGTCCTGTCTAATTCTGAGCCTTTCACATGCAAAAAACCCATACAGCAATCAGATTGGGGCGGGCCTGTATGAGAAACACAGGCCGCCCACAGCTTCACTCCTTTTGGGACTTACACTGCCCGAAAAATAAGTCATCCAGGGGAATTACATAGAATTGCACATGGAGGCGTGTTTCCACAGAGCGCTGTCACGCACATAGACGAGGGAAAAGTCACATGCAATCGCATATGCACACCCACACTTAACACCCAGGCACTAATTGATGGTCAGCACTCTGCAACTTGCTTTTTGTTTCATTTTTCAGCACTAACACCATCTGCCTGGAATTGTTCAGACTAGGATATTCTGATAACATAATTTCCAGTAAATCACTGCAAAATGGTCACTCTTAAGTCTATTCAGTCTCTATTCAGAGGTCATTAAACCAAGTCAGTATTAGAAAACATAGGACTAAACTTGATTCAACAAAAACAGTCACTATTTTAAACCTAAAATAATCCCTTCCATTTGCATACTTTGCTGAAAAAGAAGATGGTGTCAAGTGATTTGTTATGGTACTGACATAAGTGTCCTTTTGCTAAATCTGGCATGCTATAATCTGAGTTCTGTCCTGCAGTGGCCTGGCCCTCATTACTCCTGGGTGCAGTTCAACCCAAATTTATGACTTGAAATACTCAATACACTCCCTTCGAGAATAATCATGGCGCTACTGGTGCATCCCTCTTCTTGTCAAATACACTGGATATTTTACATAAAGTATTTAAGAACTTTTTAAGTTACGCCAAGGCTTCATTTGAGCCCTAAAACAGGTCTAACAATAATACTTTGACTGTACATGTTGTTATATGTTGCTTCTAAGAGTGCAGACTTCCTAGATGGGCGAAGCAGTTTTTAGTGTGGGCTGGGTCAGCAGAGCGCACCGGGGAGGTGGCATCAAGAGAGATACCAATTATAGATCGCTCTCCCACAGCGGCAGAACCCACTAATACTCATCCTGATTGTCATCCTGGCAAAAGAAGCAGACGTCTCATTTCCACCCAGATCACTGAAGAACTCTCCTTGGAAAATGAGGAAATTAGAATTCTGAGTGCTCATAGGATCTTTCAGCTCCCCCTCCCTGCTGATATGACCCAATTTAGGGAGCTTCTCCAAGCGCATAAGGACCAAAAGAAAGAAATATATATATTAACTAGGTAATTTCCTCACCTAGGTGGCCCCTATAGCTATACACATAGGTGTATGTACAAAAAAATAATCCTCAGTGATCTTTATAATGACTTGATGCAGTTTAGTAAGACACAGGATGCTTTCTTTCTAACTCTACTGCTCTATACCTGATGTGTCTAAGGTCTTTTGTATTTTGCAACAGCAGATGGAGACATCAGTGAATATATTTACACCTGAAGGCTACCTATGATTTGCTGACTGAGGGAATATGTAAAGAGATACACACACACACACACACGTGTGCCTGTACGCTGATTAGATTTTGATGAAGTGTACACAGTGATGGAGGCAAAAAAAAAAAGACACTGGTAGCAGCAATCATTCTCTGCACAAGGTCCTTGATCTGTTGTGTGTCTGCAGGTTCTTCCCTTCCCACACCATCCTTCTGGCCTGACCAACTGCTATCTAAGCTTTGCAGTCCCTTCCCATATGAGCCAATCTTATCTCCAAAGTGCAACTGAGAACATCAGTTTTCTCAACCCCACGTCTACCTGCTCCTCTCCCCCTGTTCCATCAGGCTTATGTTGCTGCTGTACAGCTTTTGACCTTACACTTACACAGACAATTCTCCCTTTAAAATCTGGCTGCCAGCCTCAAGATCCACGTAAGCTCCAATCAATCGACCTCTAGCCAATACCAATAAGAGCACAAATGGTAACAACAAGCAGTCTACTTCATGATAAGGTTTAATGAATTCAGCACACAATCGATTACGGTGCTGGTTTTCAGTCTAATAAATAACTAAGCTTTGTGACTCCTGCTGTTGGCTGCTTGAACAGAAAGTGATTTAAAATGTGATCGTCTCATCCACATATCTCAGACTGAATCTCATTACTATAGCAAACCCCAAGAGTACTCTCTCTCATATATATTTGAAACCACACACACTCACACAGACACACACAGACAACATCCGCTTCTGAATTAGATAGTCTATAACAAAGCAGAGCAAAGGCTGCAAAGCTATGCCAGACTTTAATGGTGGTCACCCAAAAGAACTCATTCACCTCTGACATCCTGATCTATAGCACAACACACAAAGAAACAAAACCCACAAACTACACTGAAAAGGACCACCATTTATGCATTTAAAAAGTCCCAAATCCATCCAACCTGACCTGGCCTGTGGGTAGGAGGAGGTGAAGGGGGACTGGCAGAAGGAGAGATAACAGGAGAAGGAGCCCTGTGTTTAGCCAGGGAAGCGTGGGACAGTGAATGGCAGGAGAACACAGAGACAGTGGGAAGAGTGGTGGGACGATCACAGCTCTCCCTTTGTGTCTGCAAGCAGCCTCATTCCTCACCAAGGACTGATGATGAGGCATCTTTGCCTTTACTTTTTTCCCTGCTTCATATTCATTTGTTACATGGATACATCTCATGTTTCCTATACAGTCTCCTGATGATGTGATGTCTAAGTCCGACTTCTACATCCATCATTACAAGGGCTCTGTCTCTAAATGAACGCCTGCACTTGCTCAAATACTAGACTCAAAACTAACATTCTCCCCATTTCATACAGACAAACTTACCGCTGCTGGCAGCACTCTGTTACCCAGTTATTGGCCTGCTGCTCTAGTACACAATCATCTCAAGTGTTAGACAGTGAAGCTCCATTCACTGGCCCTAATGTCAACACAACAAGCCAGGCAGGAGATTTACAGCACAGGCAAAAAGTCAAGCTACCATCAGCTTATATGAATCCTGTCCCAGCTGTTTCTGATTTGTAAAGCATGCATTATCTCCAGCTTCACTGATTTAATCCTCAACTGTTAAAGTGTGGCTGAGGTAGGCACAGAGTCAATGAAATCTGACCGAAGTCCCACATGACAGCAAGTTCCAAACACTACGTACACAAACAGCCTTGAGATTAATTAACCATCTAAACACAGAAGCATCATCAAAATCTGGTGCTGACCTGAATGAGAAAATCTCCAAAACGTCACTTTTCTGCCTTTTTCCAGAGAGCTCCGCTTCTTCACTCCACCTTGATGTATAAAAACAGACTCAGCAGTCCTGCCTTTTTTTAGATCCTACTGCTTAATGCTGGCAAATTAAAACATCCTGGAGCTCCTTCGGGCAGGGAGAGAGATACTGCCGGGTTGTCTCGGCACAGCTATCAGCTGCCAGCCGGCTCACAGCACACAGACCATTTGGGAAGAAGCCTTACTCACTACCTCCTCTCCCTCCCTTTCTCGCCACATGCTCTTTGCTGTCACTTCCATTAACATGGAGGCTCCACCCAGTGGTCATTCCTTTATCTGCTACCTCTTCTCCCAAACATGCTTCAGAGATATGTTACATACACACCTGTAGGCATATGTTCTACCCTTGCCTATAATTAAATATGCTGAGTTCTGGTTAGAGGAAAAAAAATATTTTTCAGGCAGTAATCTGATGGGGGTTTTTTTTTAATGTGAGATTTCTTCTGGGTGGAAATCTGACTTATTTATTTGTATCATGACTGATAAAATTCAATAGCCCAGAACCACAAGCCTAAAACAGAAAAAAATACACTCTTACGTCCAGAGTGATGATTAACAGTTAAAATTAACAAATAAGTACATGAGGATTTATTCTTCCTGTCCAGTCATCTCTTACAGAGACAGCAAGGGTGTTATAAGCTCTATTATGAGCTGGCGTTATGAGTCAGCAATTGAAGCCAGTTTTTCACTCTCCTGACCAGTCATACCAACATTATCACCAGCAAACTCCAGTTTAAAAACAGCCGGTGACAACTATGTGTTTATTGTTAAGGCTAGCGCATGAGCCTTACCCTGATTCTAATGATGTCTTAAGAAAATGGTTCCCAGCATTCCTTCTCACTGTGTGTGTTTTTACAGCATGAGTGTACACTTGCCCCAGGTATGTCTGCAGCACAGAGCAAACATGAGGACTTGTCTAATGTCTGTATCAAGATGAATGAGTCACCCTGGAGCCCTCTGCTGTGCTGGCTGCACTCTGCAGCCTCTCAGTGACAACATCGTCTGATAGTTGTCCGGATGGGATCCGTGTGTTAGTGAAGTTATACCCAGTTCTGACATAATCCCACCTTATACAGGATATTTAAGTGGAAAGGCAACAGTAAATACACCTGTAGCAGGCCTCAGGATTACCACAATCTGTGATGGACGCACAAAGGTGCTGTTTTTCTAAATAGTGTTCCAATAGACCATAATACATATGTGCTGTGTTTTGAGAACGGAATGAGGCTAAAAATTCCCACTCTTCTGCTTGTGTTGTCAGTGCTAGTATCATCATTACTCTTTTGTGAAAAATAAGAAACAACAACCCCCCCCCCCAAAAATGAATCCAAATCAGACACTTTGTCTATTGTCTATTATGTATAATGCCCTTACTCATTACATCAAGTGGTTGCCAACCTTTTAGCTTCTAACCATAGACTGTACATAAAAGATGAATATCACTAGAGCCTGACCCATTTATCAGTGGGCCGATAATACTGTTGCTCTATCAGTGTCAGCTGATAAATAAAAATTTAAAAAGTAAAGTAGAGACGGCAGAAACACCCTTCAACCATGTTATGAGTGTTGACGTGCTTAGTTTGCCCACCAGAGGGCACTCTGCAACTTCCTTGTTGGAAACGTGTGTGGAACACCACAAACATGACAACCAGCTGGCCCTGTACTACAAAGCGAGTTCAACACACCCAGGATATCTTTCCGTTATCTGGATTCACTTACTCTAACATAGGCGATCAAGATAAGCTGATACGATGCTGGTTATCGACTCGCTAAGTTACCCAAGGGTTTCCCGATCCAAGTACAAGCACATTCAAATGAAAGGGGTGGTGTTGGCAACATCCGACCAATCACACTGATTAGTGTACTGGCAGCTGAGCGTCTGATTTTACAAAGGAAGAGTAAAGTATAATATTAGAAAATATGAAGAGGTTACACACATAATACAGACTGAAAGTAACACAGCTGCTGCAGATAAATCAGCGGTGTGAGAGAAAAAGCCTGTACAGGAGTTTAGTGTTAAACGCGCTGTATGAATGCGTGAGCGCTTTAAACATTTTGGTCAGTAAGACTGGAAAAGAGTTAATATATTAATAAAGTGAAGCAGGAAGAAAAGCTGTCAAAAATGCCAACCGTAAGTTAACAGACTTATCAATATCACAACTTTATCATTAAGACGTGGGAGAATCTGATGGGTTACAACTGTGCATTCCATTAAATGAATGTTTAAATTTGCATAAGACAGTTTTAGTTTTCTTTCAGCTGGTCTGAAAGTAAAGAATTAATACAAACACAGAATTCAAATGTAAATGCTTAGTCTATGTACAACTGGTATAAAGTCCACAAGTGCAAATAAATGTCCTGATTTATATAATAATGCTTATAGAACAACAAAATAGTTGTAAAATTGTTTGCAGCCAGCAGTGGGGAAAAAAAGAAGAAAAAAAAAACAAAACAAGGAAAGTTGCGTCTAAAAATCTATATTTCTTACTGATGCTCATCAGGGAAACACAAAGACATTAGATGCTGTTAAAAACTTTCGACCCTCTTATTATCTGTGCACAGAGGTCTGAGGGATCTTCCAGGAATGGTGATGCTATTTTCTGGAGAACTGATTGGTCAGGTGGTGATTTCATAACTGTTGATCTCTAATCTGGAACATAACCTGCTCCGGATATCAGTATAAGTCGGACTCTAGATGTCATGTTGAGAAACCTTCTGACACCAGACATGAGGAGAAGGGGATAAATCTGACTATGAGGCAGATTCACGTTACGCAATGATACAGGAGAGACTTGTCAATGAAAAGGTAGGCTCGCCCTAAAGCATAACCTGTGTCATTGTCCTTCCTGGCGTCGTTTTGGACGATAACCATCACATAACAAATAACCATCACGTTGTATTATAAGATTTGAAAATACTGACTAAGCCCATAAACCCATCAGGAAAGTGTTTAATGAGGTCACAGACAAAGGATCCAAGGAACCATCTTCCTATTGACTTCTATATAATCAGACTTTTTTTTTTTTGTTGCAACCAGAGGAGTTGCCCCCGGCCAGCCATTAGAGGGAATGCAGCTTTAAGGGCCAGCACTTTTCAGAGCTGGAAGGTATGTCAATCTTTCATCTACAGTTTATGTTTGAAACCCTTTTAAATATAGCCCCCTAATTATTTCAATAAAGAGTGGATTTTTTTTTCCATTCTCAGGTTGTCTAACTTAGATATTTTCCAGAGCTCTGAAGAGACGAAAGCACACAGCAAAAGGCACATTATAAAGTCAATGGGAGTCACAAAGGAGGGCTGGTCAAACAGAAATGACCCAGTCACTCCCCTGACAGCCCAGTCACAGTTCACAGTGGGTCTGCTAGCTCCGTTAACGCAGGAATGTTGCGCAGGAATGTTGAGATGCGAGGATGTGAGTGGGTGGGAACTGAGCCTGAAGAATGTATAGCAAGGCCAGGCTACCCTACACGCACAGCTTCAGTGTAAAGCAAACATACAGACTGCCCGACAGCAGCACAGAAGCTGCACGCACACACAAACACACAATCCATCATGATGAACACAAAAGATCAGTTTTTTTACATAATCCCTGTTCTGTTTCATTGACATTAACTGTTTTTAGAGGCCACCGAGGAGGCTTCTCTGTGTTTTCCTTCAAAAGCGGAAGTGCTATTTTTTCCCACAATGCATGCCTTTGTCCTCTGATGCCATTAGCCTTGATTCTTATCAGGGCTTTCCTACTATCAACATCCTCCCTTGCCAGTAAAACACACACATGTTTGGAAAAGCATATGATGGGAAAGCTGGAAGAGCCACAAATCTTTATCTTTCAGCGTCTTTATATTTGTCTCAGTTTTGCTTTTTCTGTCGTACAGCACTGAAAAAAAAAAAAAAATTAGACAACACACAAACTGTGGGATGCCACTTCCTGTCAAGCATATTATCAAACCCTCAGTTTCCTGTTTGTGAGCTGTTCTCACAGATCGGTGAAGGAGTGAAAGCTGTGGCTGCACCCTCCCATCCTGTTGGGAAAGGCAAATAAAATAGCCATTCTTTCTCCTTCCTAACTTTCAGTTCAATGGTGCTCTGAATAGTGGACAAAAACCAGGAGCCCACTAAGCAAGCACTACTAGATCATAGCCAAACCCTGAGCTGCTTAACAGCTGATTGGCTAATCAGCACACTCCTTTAAAAGGCTTTTGCCATGGAGTTCCTCCCAACCGCCATTTTGGATTTCTTCACACTACCAGCAGGAGTGCTCAGAATCTTTTCCAAGTATGAAGAGAAAAAAACTCCAGGCATGTCTCTACCTGTTGCAGGCAAACCTCAAAGTCACTCAAATCAGTACTCTGAGAGAAGCGAGGAATAATGAACTGCTAAGCTGTGCGGTGAGAAAAAAAAAGGCAGAAGTAAGAGAGAGAGATTCTGCTGCAATATCCATTCCTGGAGAAAGAATACAGGAAAAAAAAAAAACTTGATACATTTCTGGCTGAAAAACTGAGAAGGAAATGAAAGCACAGTCAAACTCTCGCTACACTCTTATCTACACTCTCCTCCCTCACTTCACTGTACTTACAACCTCCTGTTATTCTGACAGGCAGCATCGAGGCAGACACCACTAAATATAGACTAGGTCTGCGCTAACAATTATGTCCGCTGACTTTTTGAATAATCAGCGAATATTTTCAAAGGTGTCACACTTATAGTCAACAAACCCAAATCCTCATAATTGAAAAGGTCTGTTACCAAAAATTCTGATAACATTTAGACTTAATTGAGCCGTGACTGAGACTAAAAAGCTGTTTGAGACCATAAATAACATGCAGATCTATTATTTATAGATTTCTTTATACTTATTTGGGGTTTAGATCTTGTCATAAATAAAACAGTTTTAAATCTGTATAATTGTGTAAAATAATGAAATTCGCAGATTACTTTTCCTAAACGTTAATATCTGCTTTCCTCTTTTTCATGCTGCTATATAAAATGAATACACTAACTTGGCGACTATGGTATGTTTATCAGACTGGGAGAACCTAGGGTCAATGACGCTTGCCAACAACCTGGCCGTGAGACATGACAGACCTCCCCAGCCAATCACATCTCGCTGTCATGACGTCATGTGGGAGACCGATCCCAGGACCAACCAGAGAATCAGTTGTAGTTGACTATAACAACAATGTAACAATTAACAGTTGTGCCTGTGGACCATTTTTGGCCCCAAACCCTCTACATATTTCTGCCTATTTCCTCAGGTGTTTGATGTAAGACTTGTTGAGTCTGTTGCAAATCAAGCCTTTGCAATATTCATGTGACAGGTCATAGTGAAAAGCTGCATACTCTTCATTTTCTCCCTCTGTCACTGGTGATAACACCCTAACAACATCAGCAATACAGCCAACCAAGTGTTGCTGAGCTACCAAACATCACACTAGTGCTCTCGACACCAAATACATTTTCCATTTTAACACCAACTACACAGAATGAACAATGGCCTGAGTGGAAAGGAGGGCTGCAACTGACGCAGAAAGAAAGCTAAAATATGATTATGGAGAGACGATGATGATTATCAAAACCATGGGGGCATTAGTGCCAGGGAGGGTACAATGCACCATAGGGCCCATTAGAGCTCTCAGCACCAGTCATTAGGGAACCATTAGTGACAACTACTTTAACTTCCCAGACCACCCACCGCTAAGTGGCAGAGACAAATGGACTCAAAAGGAATCGAATGTTCCTCTCTCTCATCTCACTGCCTGTAAAAACAAGCTGTGTGCCAGCCAGGCTCAGCCAAGGCTATGAAGGGAAAGGAAAAAAAAAAAAGGTGCAAGTTCTCATGAACAATAAAGGAGCAGCAGCATATAACAGGATCAGTCACTGTTCTCTAATAGGATTAATAGTGACGCAAGGCAAGGGTCCTGATTAATGCTGCCAGCCTAACCAAGTCAAAGAGATGAAAGAATCATGCTCAGCAACAAAGGCTTTTCTGTTTCACACCAAAGGCTGCACACTCACTCATTATGACTACACATCATTACACTTATGTAAAGGAACTACAGCCAGGTATGTAATATGAAACAGACACAATATTACAACAGTTAGCAGGGCTTCTTTGCCATAATATCAATATTCAAAGGCTGGAATAATGAAGTATGAAACATGTGAAGCTTTATTGGAGGAGTGACTGCCTGCTCTCACACCTGTTGCTGAGTGTTCAGTGAGAAATGACACCGGGGATGTTCCCTCTCAGACAAGCGATGTCAAACCGTGTTAGACCTAAAATGTGTTACTACTGAGCTGTTTGAACATGTTCACACCAACAGAGCAAAAACCTAAGTCTGCTAAATCTGAAGACACAGCCAGCTCTTTGATTGTATATACAAATATGTGGAAATGCGCTGAGAGTAGTTTAATGGAAAAGGAACAGTCACTGCAATATGCATAAAACAAAGCATATTACTGTAGATTAAAAAGGACAATATGCATTTAATTCTTGATGTGGTTTTTTTCTCTCTTTTTGGCTATGAAAGAAGGCGTAATATACACAACGTAGACACAAGTAGTAATGGCAGTATAAACAGTCAACAGAGAGAGAGACGACCTTGCAGTCAGTCCACAGATTTGTTACATGAGATTTCCTAGTTGTTTTATATCGCCGACTTGTCTCAAATATTATATATATGTGTGTGTGTGTTAGCATTTAAATATTTAAATGACTTTTAGACTTAAGTAAAACGTCTCTCCTCGAGTATTTTTTACTCACCTACTCCGTCTTCCGACTTCAACACCATGCTGTCTCTTTCAAGGGTCCCCAGCACAAAAAGTTTCTAGAGGTTTCCGAGAGTCAAAACTTTGACCGAATACAATTAACGACAACTTTATTGGCCTTTTAAGTTTCTACTGACGAGTCAACAAATACTCCGAGGAACGACTTCTAACGTAAACGAAGGGTGTTTCGGTCCACGACTCAAAGGGAGTGGTTTGAAGAGACGGACTTTGACTCGCCAGCCTTTCCTGCGAGCGAGGAGCTGTCAAGGCAGGCAGGATGAAAACAACGCGCTTCCGGTTGTGCCTTTCAAAAGAAAGTAGGAATGAGCGCAACTATAACTGGAAGCGTCTTCTTTCGGCTGCTCCCTTTAGGGGTCGCCACAGCGGATCATCTGCCTCCGTCTCACCCTATCCCAGCATCCTCTTCTGTCACATCAATCTTCTGCATGTCCTCCTTCACTACATCCATGAATTTTCTCTGTGGTCTTCCTCCTTTCCTTCTGCCTAGCAGCTCCATATTCAGCATCCTCTGCCCAATATACAGCTCCGGAAAAAATTAAGAGACCACTCCAAAATTATCACTTTTTCTGATTTTGCTATTCATAGGTATATGTTTGAGTAAAATGAACATTTTTATTTTGTTCTATAAACTACTGACAACATAACTCCCAAATTCCAAATAAAAATATTTTCATTTAGAGCATTTATTTGCAGAAAATGAAAAAATTGTCAAAATACCAAAAAAGGTCCAGTGTTTTCAGACCTCAAATAATGCAAAAAAAC